>MU224170.1:1361798-1397575 GCA_018584345.1 Thuja plicata | reverse complement strand
CCCCCCCCCCCCCCCCCCCCCCCTCTCAGTTATTACTAACATTATTTCCATTTCTATAAGTGTTTATTTGATCTGCACAATCTATGCTTAAGTGAAAAAATTTGTGACAGTGAGAACATGCCATACCAGAGTTTGACCAATTCCTAGACTTGGTTTTCCATTGTCTCATACAATTTTTTGATATATGTCCATATTTACCACATGATGTACAACTACTCCAAGTGTTATAATCCCATGCATAAGCATTACCTTGTCTTCTCGGTTGATTTACCTTTTCTTGTCCTTTAGGCTTCCAGATTTGCTTTGTGTTCCTCTTGCATGCTTGTGATGTATGACCATGCATGTTGCAATTTTGGTAGTATTTATCTATGTATGGTTTCTTCTGTGAATTTTTCAACTTGGATCTACACTCATGTGCCTGATGTCCATGTTTATTATAGTTATAGCAAATACCATTAAATTTAGGAGGGTTTCTAGGAATACCTTTTTCTTTCTTCTACAAACATTTGATGTGTGGCCTGGTTTTCCACAGTGTTGGAAAGAGGGCTTCTTATGCTTTGGGATAGAGTATACATTCCTCTATTCTTCTTTATTTTACAATTCTCCTTGCTTGGTATACTCTAATCCGGTATTGTTGTTCAGTCTTCTTTGATAGTTCATAAATTCATCCATTCTCTTAGTGCTTTCTTTAAATCTCTTAATAACTTCATTATGTTATTATAAAATCTTCAATTCATTTCTCAGTTTTTCATTTTCTTCTTTCAATACACTAATATCTTCTATTCTTCTTGCAAGTTCGTATTCACTCAATTTTCTTCATGATTCATAGAAACCACTCGATTGGTGATCTCAAAGTAATGTTTAGTAAGTCTCAATATCTCAAATTCATTTTCTTGTAAATTTTCAGTCATCTGTCTTCTGTCATCAACAACCATGTTTCGATCTTATTCAGCTTGCTTTGCATCATTCAAGACTTCAACCATTTTAACCATTTGTGTATCTTGTTCAATCTGCAATTCTTTCACTTGTTCTGTAACTTTTTGATTGCTCTCAGATTGCTTTGATATGATTCCTTTAGATGCATAAGATATGCTACTAGATTAAGATCCAGATGAGTTAAATGGGTCATGAATCTCTTCTTCCTGATAATAAATCTCATGACAGCGAAGTTCCATGAGTTTCTCTTTGGCTTCCTTGTATTGTTCGACATAGATCTGTAACTGTAACTTCTGATTTTCAATGGTTTTATCAAGTGTTTACCTTTCCATTGTAAGATCTTTCCTCTTTAGTGATTAAACCTTCAAAACAAGAGAACTAGCTCTGATACCAATTTTTGGGATAATGGAAAGGGTGTGTACTAAGAGGGGAGGGGTGAATCAGTACCCTTAAAAACTTTTAAGCAATTATTTGTAACCATTGTTATGTATTAACCGACTGAGTAGATTTCATACACCAAACATATAGTATCACTTCTAAAATGAAAATTCATGTAAAATAAATAATACATATACATGAAATTAATTACTCATGACACTAATGTTTTGGTATCGTAGAAAACCCCTGTTAGAAGGTAAAAACTGCGGTGGGGATGAGACCCACAAAACTTCACTACTTCAGTAAGTAAAGTAGCCTATTAAAACTTACAAAGAATAATCTCTTCTGATGATCTTACCCTATTGGGAGTAACAATGAGATCAATTAGATGTACCTCATGTGAGTATTTTTCAATACAAGTTATGTGTGCACTTGGTTAAGAGATTTACAAAAAGATGGTTAAGTCTACTTTTTTAAGAGATTTAAGGGTCTATTACAATTGTTAGACAATAATAGAAATTTGATCTGAAACATATACAATCTCAATATTGCTTATACAAATCCATTAAGTACATACAAAACATATCACCTCAATGTGAATGATAATACCTTCTGCTTTATTATGCTCGGTAGCCTTGCTTCTGTTCTGAAAACTAATTTATGCAATGTAGTCTCTATCCTTGAAATACCTTATCTAATCTATGATGTCTGTAGAATGATGGCTACTTGATCAATATATATTACAAAATTGGACATCTATACATTTATATATCAAACTTTATGACCTAATTAGGGTTTCACAATTACATCCCTACCCTAAGATCAACGGTGTATATAATTTACCTTGATCATCTAACATAGGAGACATAAAAAATTAATGTTGTATATCTATAATTAATGATCTCCTTGCTCATGTAAACCTTTATCTAGGTCGGAAATTTTTTTTTACATAGAATAATATGCCAAAACAAACTTTTATGTGGCCTCTGGTCCACTCGGTTATTGTTGTCTCTCGGTGGTCGGTGTAGTCTGTGTATCTCGTTTATACTGCTTGTTCAGTTTATATTGTGTATCTAGGTGTTGTCTACTTCTTGGTGTAGTCTATCAGCTCAGGTATCACTATACTCAGTTAACTCTGGGCATGATTAGTGCTCTCAATTAACTCTTCACTTCAATCAATATATCAACTGTCATGTTTGTGACTCTGTTATCGATTGTCCATCTTGAGTGCTTGAATACTAATGAAAATTTCAATGCACAATTGAAGTAATAAGAGAATCAGGTGAAGGCCGTGTGGCCTATTATTACTCTCAAATTTTGGAGAAATTTGGATTTACTAAGTAAAAATTTCTCGAAGGCAAGGTAAATATTGCCCCTAAAAGCTTGTGGAGAAAGCATACTTTGAATGATTGCAAAAAGAGACCTGATGTTTTTTAGGAGAAACCACTTGGGACATGTGTTCCTCACCTTTCATTAAGAAAGTACAATAAGTTCCAACTCTCAGATTTTAGTTTTGACATATTTTGGAAATGGCCATTTGGAGGTGTTTACCTAAATCTGCATTTTGCACATTTCTTGATTTTATCAAATGACCTACTTTGCAGACTTGTATCTTTGACCAGGATGATACTCGTGATGTAAGGATTATTCTAAGGTGTTGTAGGCATGAAATTGAACCTCTATCCCCATTTTCAGGTCCATGTGAAGTCAGATGATGAGTTTGCCAAAGCCATTCTATTTGCAACTTATACAGTTTCTCTGAGTGTGAAAATGCAAAATTTTGAAATTGCCCTACTTTGAGGTCTTACAAGTATGTACCTAGATGAATACCTGGAAGAATTGAATGCTCCCCTTTATTTTAAATCATGACAAAGTTCCCCCATGAATATTTTCAGACATGTGCCAATTCGTCTGGTTAGTTTTCTTAGCCAATTCTAAAAGCAATTTGTGCAGATTAACAACACTGTTGACAGAGTTGAGTTCACAGAACAGTCATTTGTTGAGGATGGTAACTTTGTGTTAGGTGGTTTTTTTGAGATATGAATTGTTTCCCTATACTTTTTTTATCTGAATGTATTGCTATGATCAATGGTTGGGCCTCAAGGAATTATTTCCTATTTTTGCAGGGTCAAATCCATATCTATTTTCTGTTGTTTTGACTTACACATTGGCACAGTTTTCCAGATAGCCAAGTTTGATCAATGATATCTTGAAACCCTAATCATTCCATGCAAATCCATTTGGCACTTGTATTCACATGTTGCATGTAATTACATGTTCTGAATGGCATGTTTCTATGAAGCTCGTTGATCAGTTTTTAAGGCCAGTTGTTTATGTGATCAGTTTGCAGAGGTATACAAGATGGATTGTTGTGATCGCCAATTTGATGCTTTATAGTCTTGCTTCACTGAAGACCATGTTTGGGTTATTTGAAGATGAAAATTAGTTTAAAATTAATGGTGTTCAAACTAGGAGCTTACGAATGTAACTTTATTATATAAGGTTAAATGCTCAGTTGGTATGGTTTTGCAAAGTATATTATTATTCTAAATCATTTTGATTTAAGTAATAATCGCCATGGATACTTAAAATACTTGAAATAGTTGTTCAAAATCAACATAATTTTGCAAGAATTGTAGTCTTATGGCTAATGGTTGTAGACAACAAAGTAATTTGTTGAAGATACTTAGAAGCCTAAAACAAATAAAGCTCGTAGACATCAAGCCAAATTCTACAAATTTTACCAACATTCCTCCAACCTATGTGTAGCGACGCAAATGCTATGCCAAATATGAATTAAGATTGTGCTTATTTAACATGTTTTGAACTAGACCCTTTATAAGTTAGTATTCTCTGAATATATATGATTTAAAAGAGTTTAGGGGCAGCAATTGTTTACAGAAATAATGCTGAATTCCACAATCATTGCCAACATTTTCCATGCGTGTACCAATTTTTGGAGTCCAAAAGAGGCGAGCATATGAGATGAAGAGCTATGCGTGGGTATCCATCTATCATGCATGATATGAGGAATAGTGGAATCATAGACAAGAAACTTTTAAGAAAATGTAGTTGGCATGTGTTTTAAATGATAAAAGACAAGGAGGTTGCGCTAAAGTTTGGGGAGAAGTACATGTAAGGCATGTTCACTGTTTGAAGGGCTGGGTAGAGCATAAAGGAGGTAAGAAAGTATTTCAAAAGACAATTGCAAACAGTAGGTGTAAAGACAAATATAACCTATGCAGAGCAATCAAAGGAAAATGTTGACAAATTGTTAAAGAGGTTTTGTACAGAACATGAAGACTCTACGCAGCAATAATAGAGGCAGAACATGAAGACTCTACATAGCAATAATAGAGAGCCCGTGCATTTGAATTTAAAACATGTCCAAGCCGGCATAATGTAAATTATGAATGGAGGGAGACCACTTGTAAGAGTTAGAGGGCTTCTGTTTAAAACATGAAAATGTCATTGCCAAGTGTAAAACAAAAGGAGAGGCCAGCGCGTGAGAGTAAACATGGAAGGAGGCTACTTAGCATTGAAGGAGATAGTTGGAGCCTTTGCCAAACACTAAGGAGAGCCCACACAGTAAAAAGACCTATGCATGATATGAAGGAGATAAGAGGGAATTCAACGCAATGTATAAAGGAGGTGTTGCATTGGATGCATAGAGGGGTGGAAAAAAATTCAAATAAAATCTATTGGCAGGTGTAAAACCATGTCCCACAACATTTCTTTTATTTTCCTTGCCAACGCATGTTGGAAGCATGCACAGGGCGCACTAATTTTTGGTTTACAAAGCTAAAGAGCTTTGTCCCACATGTAAGGTGGGTGCAACAATTTTAAATTTTTTATATGCCAATGCTTATAATGGTATGTGAATGAAAGAGAAAGAGCTCTTGGGTGAGTACAAATGCTTGGGTTCAATGGAAAGTTTCCCCGACTTAGTCAATGTCAACCAGATTTTGGCACACAGACATGTAAGAAATTTTAACATCATACAAGGTATTAATCCCACATGCACAGGGAAATATATTCCAAGGTGTTTAAATAAAAAAACACACAATATTGAATATGAAGCAAAGAGCCAGGAGGCTCATTGGCAGGCCCCTTGGCAAGCGAATTGCTGGAGGTAGTGGGCCTCAAGTTTTGGGTGCCAAAATTTAGAGCTGTAAAAACATTCAAAGTATTAGTCCCACATTGATGATAAAGTGGATTTCACCAATTTTTATAAGAAAAAGCGCTCAGTATGTAATTTGAAGAATGAAGAGGAGGCTCTCTGTGCACGCGCAGATGGCACCTTGGGAAGCATGCACACTTTGACGGCAATAAAAGTTTGGCAGCTAGGTGGTAGTGATGTGGCAAATAGGTGGAACCTCATTGCACAGTAACTTAGGCTTGGTGGTTATGGTCATGTGGTGTGCGAGTGAGCGGTCAAGGAAGAAAATATGTCGTCGGGTAGTCGCAACAGTTTGGAGGGAGAACAAAAAATGCTTGTGCGTTGGCGAAAAGCAGTGTTGTGCACTCACGTTGGTTAGTGGCAGTTAACAAAAAGTTTCACGAGTGAGAGACATAACCACTAGTGGTTATTCATGCACTCACAGAGGTCAAATAGGGCCAGTAACATCATGTCACGTAGCGGTCAAAAGGTCAACCTTCATTCTGGATGGAAGTGAAACTGTAAAGAGATTATAATATAAGGTTTTTTCCTGTTGAGATAGGTCTTGAGGGCTCAAAAGTTTTAAATAAATGGATGAGGTTGTTGTTTATTACATAGTTTTTGACTATGTAATAAATTAAAATTTTCATATGTAAGGGGTTTTAATGCAGGCCGGATTTTTAAATGGACATTACGGGCAATTCTTGGAGGCTAGATATGAAGTGTCATATAATATTGGAAAGGTCTCAGGATGAAGATTCTATTTTTACAATCCATTTATGTGTAGTTTCAAGTTTTTTAAATAGGGATGATAGGGATGATTGCAGATCAAAGATAGTTGAAGAAGAGATCATATTTTTGGATATTTTTTGGAGGACAGGATAGGTTCCTGTTGAAGAAAGAATCAGGAGTTTCCCTTTCCCTATATCTTTTATCTTCTCCTTGCTATAGGGGTTCAAATTTTGGGGTTCCAACTTTAGGTTCCAACTCTGAAAGTTTTCTTTTCATGTCTATACAGTTAGTTTTCTCTTAATTGTAGGTTGCAGATGTAGTATATTCTGGTAATAAGTTTTCATTTATGAGCAATGGTAGACCAATTAGTGTAGGTTAACTATTTTTATCATTGAGTTGTCTCCATTTATGTGCATTTAGACCTTTTGAATTGAATGTATTCATGATCTTCAATTCATCTTTGCAAATCTCTATTGGTTGTGTTGTTTCAACATTGATCTCTTTCCAGGAAAGGGCTAAGTTTCTTTGTCTGAACAACAATGGTCTCAAGTGACTGTATTTAGACTTATACAAATTTTAATATTAAGGATATTAGAATTTTTCTACACATTTGTTGTGTTTTTTGTGATACATGTTCATGGGTCTCTTCTAAAGGAAGAGTTAAATTCTGAGAGCAAGTATTTGTGAGTTTGAATACAAAAATTAGATTTGAATAAGTAGAACTTTGTGATGATATAAGTAGGTTTGTTGATGCAAGGCAGTAACAGTCGATTGAAAGCTGGTTGGTTGAGATTTTATTCATATAGATTTTATTAGGGATGTATATTTGACTCTATAAACCCAATGCAAGGCACTGATCTGTATGAGTGTAGAAGTACTTTCAGAAACATCTCAAATCAATTACAAATCCTTTTAGTTTCATGTTTATTTATGTGATGATAAATTATCTAGTTCTCAGCGCACTTAATGCAGGTGGGAGCTTGCATAAGATTCATAGAGTTTTAAATGCCCATCATCTACAAGTATGAGAACTATCCATAGTTGTGTGTCTACATAGTGTTGTGTAGCAAGAGGTTTATTATATGTGCATATTCATATATTAGGTGCACCCTGTGTGTGTTATTTTGTGTATCTATTATCTGCAACACAACACTTCAATAAGTCATTGCATTGGTGAAATAATATGAAAAATAGGAGTTAGAATGCATATCAATCACTAAAAATGACCTATTGCTTCCTATCTAAGAAGAGTTTGAAGAATGCTATAATGTGCCCTCAGATTATGCATTAATCAGTGACATATACATGCTTAGAATGGAATATTTGAAGGATTTAATCTAAAAATGCTCAAGAAAAGTTCATTTTAAAGCTCCAAAGTAAATATTATAATAATTTCTAAGAAAGATGAGCTAAAATGCATTAAGATCTCTATGAATATGAGCAGCATAAGTTTACTTTTCAATTCTCAAATTATGGGCCAATTGAGCTCAAAATTCATTCCATTTATAGAAGAATTTGAGGAATGAGAGGTTAGGATTGAAAGTGGAAGAGAGGTGGAGATTGAATCTTTGGTGATCCATGTGAGGTTATCCAAGTGATTTAACTCTTATTGGCTAGGAAATTGACTTTCCCTTTTCCAAATTAGGAGTTGTAATTAGGATTTACTTAATTCCTTTTTATTAATTACTTTAGTCATGTATTTGATTTGTTTTTTATTTAATTGAATTGATTTGATTTAATTGGCTAAGGTAATTAATTTAATCACTTAGGAGATTAAATTTGATTTAAATGAATTATGTAAATTAATCAAAGAATTATGTTGACATAATTAGGGGTATGATCACACTTAGGGAAAATAGGGTCTATGGTCAGAGTAGGCCAAATTAGGATGGTTAGATTTGCCCCTCTTTGAATTGATGTGCGATCAGTGCATTGATTCAAAGAAATTTTTGATGTTGACTTTAGAAAGTTTGAGAATTCCGCACTTGATTGAATGAAATGTCTGATGAGTTCAGTCTCGCACTTGATTGAACTAAGACTGATAGTATTGAATTTGAACTTGATCGACCAAAGGTCAACAAAGATCTTGAAGATACCAATTCTGAACTTGATTTTCGTATGAGAATCAATAATACTGACGCTGAACTTGATCGAATGTAGGTCAGTACGAAGCTACTAGGAGCTTTGAGGTATCAATTATGAACTTGGTTATCGTATGATAATATATAATATTGACACTAAACTTGATCGAACGTAGGTTAGTACAAGACTGCTAGGAGCTCTGAGGTATGAATTTTGAACTAGGTTGTTGAACAATAATTGACAATACTGACTCTGAACTTGATCGAATAAATGTCAATATGAAGCTACCTGGTGCTTAACAAGGATCTACAAATATGCAGACATAAGATATCCATCTTGTGATAATTGAAGCTTTCTATCCAACAGTCCCGACTTAGTCAAGGGAAATTGTCATGCCCTTAGTCTTTTGATGACGAAGTCATTTTAATTATTTTTGAGCAAGAATTTGATTGATTAAAGTGTGATCATGCCCCCTCAGGAACAAAATCGAAGAAAAAAGAAATGAATCCCTCTTTAGAATGATATATCACTTGAACTCATCAATTTAATTGAGAAAGAATCAATTGGAAGAAATGAAGAAGCAAAGGTGTGTTAAGAGAAAACACAATTTTACCAAGTTAATTACGTGAAAATATGATTTTTGAGTCTGATAAAATGATGTATGACCAAGATTTTGATGAATAATGTGCTTTTTGATGATAGAGAACCCAGAAAATTGATTGTGTAAAGCCTACAAATCAGGGATAACTTTAAGAAACCCCCTCCTAGGAAAAAGTGTAAAATACTCACCAATCGTACATTAATTTAGGGGAAACATTTTATTGATGATGGCAAATTTTTTTTCCAAATTAGGAAAATAATATAAAGGTGTAGGGAATTTTTTCCCTGCCGAATGAAAATTCCATAAAATCATGGCGAATTATAAATTAATGTGGGGGAAAATATATAATATATGAGGTGAATTATTTTCTTGTGAAGGTAAAAAAAATATTTGTACTGGCAATTTTTATGTGTCATTTGAAACTATATTTATTTTATTAGCTAATCTATCATTAATTATGGGGAAAAAAATATTTTATTTGGTAATTTTCAAAAGATGGGACTCATCAATGCGTCATGTGGGCCAACGCCAACTAATGTTAAATGTCTTATTAGAGACCATTTGATTATCCTAGATCAATGGCTGAAGTTTAATTTTGGCCCAATTTCATGAAGGAAACAGAGTTTTCCAAGAATTCACCCAAATAATGACACGTAACATTGTAATTAATGCAACGTGTAGCAAATATCACTTTTATTTGTTGTGAATATAACTGATCACACATTGGACACATAACCTAATTAGATATTGTTAAATATATTATTTGAGACCATTTGATCATCCTAGATCAATGGTTGAAATTTAATTTCGAGCAAATTTCAGAAGGAAACCGACTTTTGCAGGATGTCACCAGAATGATAACATGTATCAAGCCTTAAAAAGTGCACCGTAACCATTATTGTTGATTACTACTGGTTATTTTTTGACATGGACGGTGGATAGTGCAACTACAACTTGTAACTTGTAACTCAAAAATAAATAAATGCCTTGTCAGTGACATTCCTTAACTGTCAATAGTACACATGCATTTATGGGAAAATTTATGGGAAATATTTACATTTAGATATGAAAGATTAAGGACAGTCAATTTAAATCTCTCACATGCATAATACGCATAATGCATTTATGGAAATTGTATTAAATACCATTAAACAAAGAATTATTATTAATTGCTAAGTATCTGTGATCACTACTATTAATCAAGGGATCGGAGCTATTTATAGACAATCTAGTTTCTTTCTTCTTCATTTTTCTTTTGGTAGATTAAGAGTCAGAGTTTTCAGTGGTAGAAATTGTGCCTCTGGTTTTAAGGTTTAGGTTTTTAGGTCTTTAGGCTTTCAAGAATTAAAGATGGATACACCAATCTGTTTGAGATGCACATCCCCAGATGACCAGAGGTCCTTTTTGGGCAATGTCTCAGAAGAAATCCTCACTTATGTTTGTAGGGAGGTTGGTGGCGACACTTTTATAAATTCTACTATCTCTCCTGGTTTTTTGTGTCTCTCCTCGACCTCAGAGTATAGAAGGTGGATATGCTGATGTTGTTGAGGAAGGTTTTTAAAGAGAAATTCTTGAAGGACGATGTCAATGTTGTTGTTTTTACAGAATTAGGAGTGGGGATCCCTTGGCCAAGAGATATACACAAGTTGTTGGTGTCGGGCAGAAATGTGACCAGACAACCCTTTCTGTTGAACCTCAATGACGAGCAACTAATGCAACATAGGAAATGGGCATGGCTTGGGAGGGACTTTCTCTGGAAATGGTTTTACCTTGATGAATTCGACGAGTCAGACTACACATGGCTTGATGAATTCTCAGAGATTATCCTTTCTAGAAAATTCTACTCAGATGAAAGGGAAGATGAAGATCCATGATTCCCTAGTTTACCCATTCCCGTTACCCTAGTTTTTTGACAATGGACATGCAAAGTTTAACTTTTTTTTAACTGATAAGAAGTTGCTTAGTAGGTTTTTGTTTTTACTATACGATGTAATTTTTTGAAAAAAATTATAAAAATTTTCCAAGTTCGTTTTAATTTTCTTTTTATGGGTACAAAAAATTATCCTTAGACTTCTTTGTGATTACAATATTTTAATTAGCTGTTTTACCTGTGTATTAGACATTTAAGTATATGCTTAAGTGATGGATTAGTACTTCCATTTTTTAAATCTGAAGACTGAGATTTAGTACTTCCATTTTTTAAATCTGAAGACTGAGATTCTAAATTTTTAAAATGATTAAGTTTGTTTATCATTCTAGATCAAGTTTCTATTTTTAATTTGCCAATGTTTCATATCGATGTGTGATTATAAGATAGAAATAATTGAATTAAAATCTAAATCTGACTACACTGTAAAACTAAACATTAAATAAAATTTATTAAATGTAATAACTAATAAGATGAAGTTGTAATTTAAAATGATTAACTGACACTCACATAGGTCCTAGTGACATCAAATGACAAGCCAAAAGATAATGGGACCCGCGATAGTGCGACAGTGTCAGCAACCGTTGGATGAGCACAAATCAATGGTGTGCGGTGTATTTCGGGCCAAAAGGGAAAAGAAACCCCATTTTTTCAAACCTATTCCAAAATAATGTAAATGAAGTCAAAATCACAGTCATAGAATAAGTATCACTTACCTTTGCCTCAAATTAAAATGCAACAATGCAGTCGTGACTCGCCAATGCAGTATTGAGTATACAGTTGCACTCAATAGTCTGAAACTTTTGAAACTTCGCTACGATCAAATATAGAGATATCATAGAGATATCAGAATGTTTTTATACTAATCCTTATTCAAAAAATTTGCCAAGAGGTATTAGGTATACAAATATTTGGTGAAGCCCGCGTCATTATAACACATCTTTTGTTATTTCTGAGGCGATTATGGGTCGTCCAATACCTTTGCATGATTAATAAAGTTGGCTAAATTACATTGGTTAGAGACACCATCCATAAATTCTAAGCGAATATAGGTCATCAATTTGGGGTTGCTTAGAAATTATAGGTGAATGTTTTAAATTTATGGGGACCAAAATTTATATTCCATTGGCGATAATGTGTAAGAAATGGAAAAATTAAATAAAATGATGGGTGATGGGCCCGGGCTTTGGACCCAATATTAATAAATGTCAGGTGATAGGGTCAATCCATTATGTGAAAAATATTCACCAATTTTGGGGTCACCGACATGCGACATTCACCAAATGGTGAATAATCGCCACTAAAGTTTTTGCTACTACAAATCATTTTCGGAACATTTATAGCAATTCTGCCTTTTTAGGAAGCTGTCACAAAATGTGTACTGTGCTATTGAAAACATTGTCTGCACATTTTATTTCAATCCCGATAGATTAGAAAGGAACAAAATCAATTTTTGATAGTCTAGGAGGAGTTTTGGAGCTCCTAAATAGCTCAAAAAGTTTAATATATATCACAAAATTTACTTTTTACCCACTCAGTTTCACTTTTACCTTTAGTAATTTGAGAGCTTTGTAGAGAACATGGTGGTTCGCATGCATAAATATCAATTCAAGCTCTCTCATCAACATCATCACCCAGACGATTACGCACCCTCGATAAGTACCTGAAAACCTACCTTTCTGTATTTTTCAGTTTTCATTTTTGTCAATTTTCGCAATAGTTATAGGGAATTCAATTTTTCTTCGCATCCTGTATATGGGATCATGTCCCATTGATCTCGTGTCGCATCCCATTTTTACCAAAATTCCTGTGTCACATCCTGAAATTTCTAGATCACACCCTATTTTTTAGATTTGTGTCACATGGGGTGTTTTTAGTTTGAACTTTGAAGGTTGTCGCATCCTGTTGAAATAGGATCACACCCTACAGCCCATGTCGCATCCTGTTAAAATGGGATCATTTCCTATATGACTCATCACATACCAGAAATATTGTATTGGATCCCATAAAAAGGATCACAACCCGTAAAAATAGAATCATTTCTAGTTTAAGAGTTAGGTTTTTTCTATTTTTGACTGTCTGTCTCCTTCTAAAGGAAAAAAATACTTATCTGATAGTTTTTTTTCTTAGTTGCCTTAGTAAAATCCTGAATTGAACCTGTATGTGTTGGTTGTTGGGAAGATTAACTTTGAGGTCATTTCATTTTGAGATCCTTATCCAGGTCAGGTCCTTGCCTTATCACGATCTTTGATAGATCCGGAGCTACAAATCATAGCTCAAGTAGGATTAGTGTATCTTATAGATTTACCCAATATTAGGGTGAATCAGGGGTTATTGACTACACTTTCTGAGAGATATCATTCAGAGCATAACACCTTTCATCTCCCAACCAGTAGGATGAAAGTAAAACCAAAGGACGTGTGGCGTATCTTATAGATTCTTGTTATAGGTTAGGAGGTACAGTTTGAGTCTTTTTCTACTACAACTATTGCATCGATGCAGAGATACTTCAGAGATCCTACCATAGTGTAGTGATATTTGACCTGGGACTATATGTGCGATCATTATGATTGTCTACCTATATACCTTGCTGGAATGATTAGAGGAATCTTCATGCCTGATAGGGTACAGCATGGATTCATGTGTGGTTGGGTAGATATGTTAGAGCATATGATAGGATCATCTAAGAGATTCACTTGCGGTAGCTATATTTTTTCCCAAATATACAAAGAGCTTCATGAAATTGTTTATCACTATTCCCACAGCATGACTATAGGGATTTTAGTTTTACATAACTAGGCCTGGGATCATATCCCTATGACACATACTATTGTTGACAGGCAATGAGCATTTTAGTAGCCTTACATATATATATGTACTCTAGCTTGATTCAGCAGCCCCATCTGGGCAAGGCAGATTACTGGTGTCAATTATTTGATGACATGATAGTAGTGATATGGCACCCTTATCTTGATTGTGAGGAGTAGGCCATAGATAGGTAGAAGATGCCATATTTCTTTCAGAGAAGGTACCTAATTGGGTGGACCCACTACATTATAGAGAAGTTTGTCATTAGACGTGTTTTGAGATAGTATGGCTGAGTACAAAGAAGATGTCAGGAGATAGCACTATATTCTTGGATCTGTGATGAGGAGCCACTTTGGGGAGCCTAGATGGTATATGAGACCGCACAGCAAGCTATCAGTCAGATGGTTGCAGTTGGGTGTGACCTTCTCCCAGAGGTTATAGATGCAGATTGTTCCAATGGGTATCTCACCCATATGCTACAGTATCCTTTCCCAAGATTTAAAGCTCCTTATGAGGCCATTCCTCACATAGAGGATCCCTTATATTATGATCCCGCAGATGACAGACCAGTCTGAGATAGAGGCAGAGCCCAGTGAGACCGGAGAGTGGCAGGTAGAGACAGAGGGAGAGATGATAGGAGGGATGGTAGGCGCCCACCTCTGGATGATGGAGATGATGGTGAGGATGATAGGGGTGGTTGTACAGTGGGCACCAGGGGTAGTGGAGAGGGTAGACGGACTTGGTTTAGGTTCATGTCTCCACGAAGAGGTCTTGGTCCTTTACTTACTAGAGAGAAGATGAGACAGCAGCAGCACAAACCTTCAGGACATGTGCCCAGTGGACAAGGTCCACCTAGAGATATTGGTAGAGATTCTTGCAAGGATGGGGATATTTTACCTTAGTGTCAAAGAGAGCATGAGAAGCTTAGAGCTAGAGTTACCACTTTAGAGGCATTATTGGCAGATAGAGATGCACAGCTTGAGTGCTTGAGAGCAGAGAGAGATACACAGGCCCGTATAGAGACACACTAGGGTTGGAGAGCTGCATTTTATTTTGATTTGTATCATGTTGCAGTTCCAGAGGGATAGAGAGATCCTTCTTATTCACATATAGCATAGTAGTCTGAGGTGGCGATGCCTCCACCATCTCCTTTTGTACCACCTCCTCCTCCTCTAGATCAGGGAGAGGGTGGCATTCAGTCTTGATTTTTTACTTGTGATATATTTTGAGATATATGTATATATTGATCCTATTGTGATCATCCATTGTACTACATATTTTTATACATGTATATCTATTTTCACAGTGATATTCAGATACTCTTTTGTACATGTTTCCACACATTTTTTAGCTATTATATCATTGATATATTTAAGATAGTTGTTCCTGATCTTGATATGTTCATGGGTTCTCTTTGCTTTGATAGATTTTGAGATTGATGCACATGTGATTATATTCTTGGTCTCTTGATGATTTAGATTAGATGTATGTGATGACATCATTGATGCTCTTTGATTTATTACTAATATATAAATGTGTTTCATGGATAGTAGATGACTATGCAAAATGTATGCTTTTGAGATTTTATTTATGAAATTATATGTATGGATACACTTAGGATGTAAAAGTAAATGCAATGCTTGAATGTTTTTTTCTGTATTTTTCTCTTTCTCATTTATGAATGCAGAATGTATGCCATGGATATGCAATGACATTGATATCACTAATATAGATTAAGTAATTTTAACTTGGATTTTGGATGAACCAGGAAATCATTTTGAGCTCAAGTCCTTATCTTGTTCTTTAAAATGAATCATGCATTCTGTAAATGCATCTACATGTAGACTCTTAGGACTGTCACTGATTTGTATAAATTGTAGTATTTTTATCATCATTGGGCATTTTTGTAATGGACATCACGTGATAGTACAAATGTCACTAATACCCACTGGTATCATGAGAGTATGAATACTATGTGTTTTGGATGCAATGTCAGAAATAAACTTAAGCATCAAGGCATAGAAGCCAGGACAACTAGTCAGTTATCTCCTTTTTCTAATAAGGATCAGGTTCTGTTCAATTTTAATGTAAGATATGTGACCCGCAATGACCTTGAAAATTCATATCCTTGGGTACATAATGTGTCGTACACCTTACTAAGAATCTGATTTAGAAAATAGACAAGAAAATTGGTTCAACCTCACCGTATTTTACACATAATGAGGATCAAGATATATGTGGCTATCCACTCATGTTGGAATCCCTTACCGTAAACATCCAAGCTAGGTGAAATTTATAGTATCATTGAAACAATAACATACGCAGAAAACCAAGAAAATGCTATGCCCCATGTCCTTGTGACTCTTTGTCTTTGAATAGATGTCATGGAGTAACTCAGAAGACATAACAATCACCAATTGATAATTAATCAAAGAAAATTTATAATAGCTTAGATGCCCCTAGTTTGAAACATCATGGAACATAAAAGAGGCATAATCAAACCAAGATCAGTCTATGTGTTTAAGTAGTATTGAGAAATTTTGTGGATTCATTTTTCAAGCGCAATAGAGATTCATCAATCAGAATTTGGAATCAAGCAATATATTTTTCATGTCTGAGTGTATGAGATTAACTTTGTCAACAATTGCAATCCAGTGTAGTGTTTAGGAACACTGGTTGGTTAAATTGTTGAGGAACACTAGAATGTTTAAAGTGTTTGATTAAAGTGTTGAGAAACACTAGTACGATGTATGTTACAAGTAGGTGGTGTTGAAGAAAAAACCTTTGTTTGTGATAGTGACATTTTGATGCAAGTATTAAGAAATACTATTTTGAGAGGAAAACCATCCTAAATAGGAACCTAGGACAACCTAGCAGACACAAACTAAATATGCTACTAAAGATGCCCCCAGTGCATAATGACCATTCCTAAGACGCAAATGCAGACCAATCCCAGGTGAGGATAGGACATTTGTAAGGAGTCAAAGTCAACCAATAGCATAGGTGCAATTGTGAAGGATTAGTATCATCAATGCATTGATAGATGGAGCATAGGGTACGAGTGATTCCTGTTTGCCAGGTTTTCACCACTTGGAAAATCTTTTTATTTTTGCTACCAAGACGCCTGTTTGCCAGGTTTTCGCGAAGGCACTTTTCTCTTTTTTAATTTTTTGTTCTTTTTTCTCTTTTTCAATTTTTTTGTTAGTATCAAGGCGCCTGTTCACCAGGTTTTCACCAAGGATACCCTTTTTTCAAGAATTTTTCCACTATTTTTTGGATTTCTTCAATATCAATTTTCTGATTTTTTTGGTATTTTCTAAGAATTTTCACTGCACAGGCTCTGCTAGCCAGTATTAAGCGTAGAACCGCTTCAAATGTAGAGTATTGATGGGATTAGGAAGAACATCTCCCTCATTTGTAGCTAATTGATATTCTCTAGTCCCAAAAGTTGTAGTAATGACATAAGGCCCCAGCCAGTTGGGTTCAAACTTTCCTTTTTGTTCTCTATTCGGTTGGTTTTTAGGTTTCTCTTGTAGAACGAGAACCCCCACTTGAAAATTTCATGGTTTGACCTTTTTATTGTACCCTTTTGACATTCATTTTTGGTACACTTTTAGATGATCGAATGCTTGTTATTTGCGCTCATCAAGGATTTCTAGTGCACTAATCCTATCAATTTGGTATTGTTCATCAGTAAAAAGACCTTGGAGAGATACCTGCAAAGATGGAATTTCTACTTCAATAGATAGCATTGCTTCTGCGCCATAGACAAGAGGAAATGGCGTGGATCCATTTGGTGTTTTAATACTTGTTCTATAGGTCCATAGTGTCAGATTTAGATGCAAATGCCAGTCTCTGCCAAATTTACTCACAGTTCTATGTAATATTTTAAGAATGTTCTTGTTTGATGCCTCAGCTTGTCCATTACCTTGAGGATAATAGATTGAAGAATAATGCTGAGTGATGTGAAACTGTGTGCAAAGGTCTTTGGTGTCTTGGTTTTTAAACTGACCTACATTGTCTGTTACAATAGAAGAGGGTATCCCATACCTACAAATAATGTAGTTCAAGATGAACATGGTCAATTGTTTTCCAGTGGCTTTGATTAGTGGCACTACCTCAAACCACTTAGTGAAATACAGTGGTCTTAATGATGCACTTGTGTCCACTTGAAGAATTAGGAAAATTTTGTCCAACCAAATCAAAGGCCCATTGTTGAAATGGCCAATGTGTTATAATTGGTATGAGTTCTCTAACAGGAGCATGGATGAGGTTTCCATGTGTTTGGCATTTGTGACATATTTTTGAAAATATAACATCATCTTTTTCCATCGTGGGCCAGTAATAGCCAACTCTTAGTAGTTTTTTAGCTAGTGAAAATCCATTTGAGTGCGATCCACATACATCTTCATGAACCTCTTTTAATGTGCGATCTGACTCTTCTTGTCCTAAACACCTAAGAAGTGCATCATCGAGACCTCATCTATATAAGTTATTAGTAATGAGGACATAACACGATGTTGTCCTAATTAAGGCTCATTTTTCATTCCTTAATACACCATTGGGAATAGTTTGGTCAGTAAGGTAGGTAATGAGTTTGGTGTACCGGGATTGGTCTTGGGCATTCAAAGCAAAAATTAATTGGTACTCGGGTGTATCAAAAGATGGATAGGATAATTCTTCCACCAAGAATTCATGGTGGAATTGATGTTCTTCCAGTTGTAACATGGATGCCAGTGTAGCCATAGCATCTACAGCTTTGTTTTCTATTCTTGGTATTTGCTAGAATGTGACGAAGATAAAGTAATTTTTCAAGTCTTCAACCAGTTGTTTATACGGCATCAGCTTCTCATCTTTGGTCTGATAGTCTCCATTTAATTAGTTAATAATAAGCTAGGAGTCACCATACACATGTAACTCTATGATCTTCCATTCCATAGCCAACTTAAGATCATTCACCAATGCTTCATATTCTGAAATGTTATTTGTGCATGGGAACATCAATTTGTATGCCTTGGGTATCTTGTAGCCTTGAGGAGTGATGAATAGAACTCCTACTCTAGATCCTTGTTGTGTGAAAGGGCCATAAAAATACATCTTCTGTTGATGTTCAGTTAAATGCATTATTTTTTCATCAGGAAATTCAATTATCAAAGGTGCGTCATCTTGCAAGAGTGAATTAGTTAATTGATCTATGAGAAATTTTCCTTTAATAGCCCTTATATCCACATACTCAATATCAAATTTGCTTAGAATCATGACCCACTTTGCTAGCCTTCCTATTAATGTTGTTTTTCTTAAGAGATATTTAAAAGGATCTATCTTTGCGACAAGATTTATTGTATGTGACAGCATATAATGTCTCAATTTTTGTGATGTAAAGACAACTACTAAGAAATATTTTTCAATTATACTATAATTGAGTTCATAATTCACCAGATTCCTATTGATATAGTAGATTTCTCTTTCCTTTTTAATTTCATCTTCTTGAGTCAGCAATACTCCCAGTGATGTAGCCATAGATGATATATATAGGAGTAATGGCTTTCCATGAGTAGGTGCCATGAGAATGGGAGGAGTAGCCAAGTAATCCTTTAATTATTTGAATTTATTTTCACAATGCTCATCCCATTTGAAGGTGATACCCTTATGAAACAATTTAGTAAAAGGTTGTGCTATGTCTGCTAGTTGTGACATAAATCTCCTGATAGATTGGAGTCTTCCTTGCAGCATCCTCATTTGACTAATATTGTATGGAGGTGACATTTCCAGTATAGCTTTTACTTTTTTAGGGTCCACCTCAATTCCTTTTTCCAATACAATAAATCGTGGGAGCTTTCCTAATTGAACTCCAAAGGCACACTTTTTTGGATTAAGCCTGAGTTGAAATTATTCTATGGGATCTAGTATATTTCCTAGGTCTTCAATATGAGTAGTCCCTATTTTTTATTTGGATAAGGTATCATCCATGTAGTCATCCATATTTTTGTGTATCATATCATCAAAAATAGTTGTCATAGCTCTTTGGTATGTAGCGCCAGCATTCTTTAATCCAAATGGCATGACGTTCCAGCAAAATGTCACCCATGTGACTGATGTCTTCTCATGGTCCTTAGGAGTAATCTTAATCTGGTTATATCTTGACAATCCATCCATGAGTGAGCACATCTGATATCCTATTGTTAGATCTATAATCATATCAATGTTCGGCAGTGGAAAATCATCTTTAGGACATGCTTTGTTTAAGTCTCTAAAGTATGTGCAAATCCTGATAGATTTATCTATTTTAGATACTGGTACTAGATTATAAATCCATCCTGTGTAAGCAATGACTCTTATGAATCCAGCTTTCAATAATTTTTCTAGCTCTTCTTTCTCTAGTAATGCAACATGAGGATGCATCTTTCTTAATTTATGTTTCACGGGTTTTATCCCAAGAGCTATAGATAAATGATGCATTATTGATTTAGGATCAAGTCTAGGCATATCAGTGTAATACCATGCAAAATTGATCATTTTCTCTTTCAATAACTCAGTGAATTGTATCTTCTCCTCTTCTAATAAGGATTTTTCTAAGTGAACAAATTGAGAAACTTTTGTTGTTCCCAATTTAACCGGTTGTGTTCTTTCTATCAAAACTAAAGATCTTTCTTGAAAGTGCTCTAGGAGGATATCAAGAATCTCATCTTTTGGTGCCTTTGGGAGGTTTTCACCATCATATATGTCTTTTATTTTTACTTTTTTAGAATATGATACTACCACAAAGTGGTTTTCACCATCAGTTCTTTTCTTCTTTTTATTTTTTAATTTGTGACTAAGAAACTTGATATTCTCCTATATGATGTTTATGCTCCTTACATTGGTAGAAGAAGGATAAGGTTCACAAGAATTCAAATAACAGGCCAAAGTGTAATCATTAGGAAAGTTCATGATAGGGGTAGGATCTAAATTAGTCCAATCAATTAGGTCAGGGTTTATCAAGGATAATAATTTGGAGTGTGGTAAGCACAGAATCACGTCAACATCAAAACTATTAACTGACAAGACATGCTCTGTTAAGTCAACTTCTACAGTGTTTAGATCATCCAGAGTTGAATCATCATTAATAGGGTCATTGCTAGTAATATGCAGACCTAACTCTAGTGAATCATTAGTTGAGATTTCTTATTCTTCTCTAATCAAAATGGAACTCATAGCTTGTAGTCTTAGAATGTCCTCTAGACCTAGTAAAACACTAGTATCGCCATCAAAAATCCTAGGCAATGGTATCTCATCTGATTCTCGAACAACAGCAGTGTTAGGGGAAGTGTTTGAACTCTCTCCTCTCTCGAATAGAAATGAAAATTTGTGAATCACATATATCTCAATGTCCATAGTAGCATTAGATAGGTTATCCCATTCATAATCATGTGAGTCTATTATTTCATCATCTGATCTGTTTAGAAACTCAGCAATAGTTACCTGATGTACCCTATTAGCCACTTGTAAATCAAAGTGAGGTAAATCTAGGACATGTGTAATTGTGACCAACTTCCCCCAATTAGGATGTAAATCTTGTTGTTGGGGTATTTCTTTAGGAATTTATGTTATCAGTGGGACTTCTGGAGAGTTTTATGTTGTTTCCTCTACTTCTTGGACAGTAGCTTGAGATAATAAAGGAACCTGAGTCTCTTGTTGTGCTAAAAAAGTAGGTACATATTTTTCTCCTTGATATTCAAGATACTCTATACCAATATGTAATAATCTCTCATAGGTCCATGGTTCTAATGATGTTTCTTCTTCATCATCATCACTTCCTTCATCAAAAATCAGACCATCTCTTGAAGTAGGGTTTTCAGAATTGTTATTGAAACCTAATCATGTTTTGTCTTTGATGTTTTTGAATTCCAGGTGTATAGGTTCAACAAGTCCTTTTCCTTTATCCCCTAAAGGTCCCTTCCCTTTATATCCCATTTGTTTGAGAAGGTCATATCCTTTACCATACTTTTATGGGGATATCTCCACATGTTTTACTTCATTTTTTTTTGGTTCTCCTTTGTAAAGCAAAGCTAAGACAACTTTATCTTCTTTTTCATCCTCTTGAGAAGTAGAGGCTCTAACAATACCAATTTTTTTATGAATTTCTTGTTCTTTTGATGTGGTAGGTGTGAAAGATGAGGAAGGTTTCCCATAAGATCTTGGAGACACAAGAATTTTTGTTAATGACAGAGTCATGTCTAGCTTGTATTCTCCCATATTGGTTTCTTCAAGTTTTAGTGTATTTCCAAAGCTTCTCATCACCATGTCTTTAGATGTTTCGAGTACAGATTCTTTTGGGACTTCCTTATTATGAGGAACCATACTATCTACTTTGACATTGTTGCAAGTATAGCTTGTATCTGCAGGAATTGTTACTTCCACCTCATTATGTGGGAATTTGATGCATTGGTGGTAAGTAGATGGTACTACTTGCATTTCATGTATCCAAGGTCTCCCTATTAAAATGTTATAGGCCAATGGTAAATCAAGAACTTGCAAGATTATATTTCATTCAATTGGTCCTATTCTGATTGGTAGAACAATTATTCCTTTGGACGACCTTTCTTCTTCATCATAAGCTCTGATAGTTATCTTACTCCTTGAATCAATGGCTTGTTTTTTAAAGTCCCAACTTCTTTATTAGATTGAGAGTGCATATGTTCAACCCTGTGCCTCCATCTATCAATAAACGTCTGACACGGGATTTTTGAATCAAGACTTCAATGTGTAGAGGTTGGTTATGCGGATGATTCAATGACTTGTCATCTTCTTCTAAAAAAGATAGGTAATGTAATGCTGAGATATGATTAACCATTGCCTGAAATTTGTCTACATCAATGTCTTTTAGAACATTTGCAGAATGTAGGGCTTGTTCAAGGACTTCCTAATGCGCTAAAGAGATCTTTAGTAGCTCAAATATATAAATTTGAGCTGAGGTTCTTTGTAGTTGATCTACCAAGTTATAATTTGCAGATGGGATTGTCACTCTTTGTCTTGCTGCTGGTGGTTTCACAATTGTGACAACTAGTGTTTTGGAAGATTTCACTTGTTTGGACAAGGTTTGTGCTCCTTTGATTGTGAATTGTGCTTGGCTTTGAGTCGCCGTGTTTGATTGTATGGATGTGTCTTTAGCACCTTTAATAGTGATCACATTGATTGATTTGTATTTAATGTCCAACATGTTGATCACATTATCATTATTGGAGTAGGTGTAATTTACTTCATTTCCTTTTCCTTTATAAGCTTCCCCTTTTTCATATTTAGGGAATGGTGTGTTAAATGGCATATGGTCTTCATTGGTGGTATGTCCTTCCACTTTGATTTTACCTCCTTCAATAAGGTCTTGTATAATGTGTTTAAGCTTAACACAATTATTAGTCTTATGTCTCTTGATTTTATGAAAGACACAATAATAATTATCATCCAACCATCTTGGTTTAACTTTTGGTTCCTATGGTTTTGAATCAGGAATTGTGAGGACATTATTATCCAAGACTGTCCTCAAAACTATCTCAAGAGGTTCTCCCAATGGAGTGAATGTTCTTTGAGGTCTAGTCAATGGTTTTCTCTTGTTATTCTGATTGTTTGCTTTGAGTATTGTGGTTGTGACCTTAGCCTCTTTTTTCACTTGTAATTTGTTTGTTAGATTGAACACGCTAGTTTAGGATTAGCATTGGATGCGTCTACCACTCCATCATTAACAACATTCTTGTTTTATTTCCACCATTTAGGCTTGTTGGATTTGTTATCACTTTGGAGTGTGATTTCTCTTTTCTTAACCATGACATCTTCAGCATGAATGGAATTTTTTATCATCCTATCAAAGCTTGTTGAATCTTGCATTTGCAATGCATAGTTCATTTTGGGTACCAAGTTGTTAATAAAGATTTCCATCTTTTCTAATTCAGGTATTTCTCTTGCATACCTGGCAAATATTTTCCTCCACCTTTGTAAAAAGTGTGTAAAGGATTCATTGGTTCTTTGCTTTATGTTACAAAGGTGCATCATGGTTATGTTATGTTGGATATTGTAGGAGTAATGTTGGACAAAATGTTGTATTAGTTCCTCAAAATAACTCACACTTGGTGTGAGTTTGGAGAACCACTCCATAGCATTTTTTACTAAACTTCTTGGAAATAGCCTCATTAGGTATGTAGGTTCATGCATGTACTCAATTCTTAGAGACTCTCTCACATGGTGATGTGGATCAGTTTCTCCCATGTACTTGTCATATTTTGGCCTTGCCATGTTGGGAGGAAATGGAACCATGTTGATACTCTTATCAAAAGGGAATGAACATATGTGGTCCAAAGAGTATTTTTTTGTTGGTTTCACCTTTTCTTGTTTGAGTGTTGCAAGTTCGTCTTGCATCAAGGTCAATTTTTTTGTGAGGATAGAAATAGGTGTTGGTACCTCTTTCTCTTTTAGTCTCTCAACATCATAATATTTAGTGAGTTTGACTCCAAGGGATATTATATGTAAGAAGTATTTCTCTTTGCCTTCATCAATAATTATTTCCAATGTACTTTGGAATTTTCTACTTTGTCTAAGCTTTTTGTACTCTTCCTCGGGTACGTCTTTATCACTATCTGATTCAAAAAAAGGATGATTGATATGCAATTATTCTTCACTACTGTTGTCTTGATATTTTTGGTTTTCTTCATTGGTGTATTCCTCAAAAGCTCTACTCTATTCTTGATGAGGAGTTCCCATTGCGGGTGAGTCTTTATTGAATAGGGTATTACGAGATGTCTCTCCTTGATGATATTTTAGTAATATAGGAGTTACTTCTGATTCTTCATCAAGATACTTGTTGCATCTTATGTTAACCATGAAAGCTGGATCTCAACTTTGTCAAAGTTTTCCAATAGTGTCAAATAGACTCTCAAATTTTCCAAGTGTGTCCAAGTAGAATTGTGTTTGTGTTTGTTGGAAGTGAATGACTTCAGCGTCAAAGGGTTAGAATTCCTTGATAGTGAGCTAAGAATCAAGATTTTTTGGTAAATGGGTAGACCACACGTTTTGAGACCAATTATGAGAGTCCAAGAGGACATGCAAGGTAGACTCCTAATAAAGCTGAAAAATAGCAACAGATGGACCAGCAAGAGCAATAGGACCAAATTGAAGAGCCAAAAGGGTATCCAAATGTACTAAATTTATTTGAGAAACACTTGTGTAAGGGTCGATTGTCCTAGATGTGACACATTGAATGTGATTTTTGATATTCCAGATATGAGCTTCTGATAAACCCTATGTGAGCTTTGATTCCCTGGATGCGAGCAAGTTCCCTAAAAATGAGCCAGGAATGACCAAAAATGATGCAATACCCTAAATGCGAGCAAATGCAACTAGATGCGAGCTTTAACAGACCAAAAATGAGCCTCTGATGTTTTTGATGTTTTTGTCAGATTTGTCTTGAAATGTGTGAAATTTTTCTGACAACAAAGGTTTTCTAAGATTTTTCTAGTGTGTTGTAAATAGCATGTATGTCAGGGAATGAAAATTATTGCTTGTTTTTGAAGTTATCTTTTAGTGAGTCTTTTGGACACATCAAGCAATTTTATTTTGTTAAGGGGATCCAACACTTTCCCTATTCCCTAGTTTATAAGCATAGAATGAAAATCTTTGCTTGTAGAATCTGGTACACACTCACATGCTAATAAAAATATGACCATCACCAAGCACACAATGGCTTTAGTCATGATGTCATATTAGCTGGCTCCAAACGCAAGTGAGGGCACAAAGTGATGAGTATCTTGGGGCAATTACTATTTACCTTGCACAAAGATTATCACGCTTTCGGAGATGATCGGGTAATTTGACTACAAGTGTCTATTATGTTGGGGCATCCATTTGCAACCATCTCCCATAGAATTACACAAGGCAAAATTGAGGCGTATAGCCCTATGAGTACTCAAATGTGTGTAGTCTCACAAGCAAGATTCAAGCGGCTTCGCTCTACACACACTGAAGCATGTTCAAGGAATGATGTTGAAATTCCAAGAACAAAAATGATTACATCTTCCAAGGCTTTGGCCTACAAGGAAGCATATTGATTATAGTGAGTTGGAAGGGTTGCCGTAAACCTGTCCTCACTTGGGTTGTCTCAGGAGATTTTTTCCTCAACCGATAGGCCATCTAATGTTTTGAAAGCAATGAAAAGGATTGGCGAGATTAGGATTCTATATTTATGATTCTTCAAAAGAAGAAGAGCATACTCTCCTATTCCATGTCATTTTCTCCCACAAACACACCAAACAAGTTTTTTTCCTCAAAATACTTCACTCAAAATTCAATCTCCTATGACGAGTCTTTGATTCATCCACTTGGAAAGAAGAGCAAATTCTCTAGTGAGACTAGGTGATAAGCTTAAGTTCGATGTTAAATTCCTATTTTAAGAAATCACAAAGCATCTGAAAAGAAAATTTGTGCTGTTCAATTTCCCCAAATTAGGTGATTTGCTTGTTCATTTACTTTTCCAAAATTAGAAAATAAAATTGTTCATTTAACCACAAGATTTAGTGCTTTGATTGTCCAATTACTTTCCCAAAATAATTATGCAATATGTTTGTTCATTTAACCACAAGATTTAATGATTCACTTGGTTCAATTACTATCCCCAAAAAGAATTATACAATGAGTTTTCCTTGTTCAATTTTCTCCAAATTCTTCTCAAATCCTAAATTGACTTTTGAGTTTCTGATTTTCCTTAAAGGAAAAGAGAATAATCCTCTGGTCAATTTAGTAAGTGATTGGAAAATGTAATTAGGTTTCAAAGATTTGAAAAAATGAAAACAAATTTCAAGACTCTACAACCTGCAAACCACAATTTAGTAGTTACTTTCCACCTTTTTGAGAAAAAAGGCTTTGGCAACAACCTGCAATCAATAGTTAGGTTGTTTGAAGGACAAAAATAGATAAGATCAAAATATTAGTGGTTAAACATTTCAATTTTCAAATCAAATGACCAGATGTGATTTCCTTTCCTAAATGCGAGCTTAGATATCCTAAATGCGAGGAAATTTCCTGAATGTGATGCTTTGCACAAAAGGTGACACAAAATGCTACCAGAAATGACCCTTTACTAAATGCGATGCAGAAATCACTAAAGGCAAGTTTAGAAACCTGGGATGCGAGCCAATTTCCTGAATGCGACGGGATTTCCTAAATGCAATCCTAGATCAACAAAAGGCGAATTTGTACCTGGAAATAGAGAACCAAAATCAGTCAAAAATGATTAGAAAGTGAGGTAAAATCTGAGGATCAACCCCACAGTGGGCACCATAAATGTGTGTTTTATTCTGTGTATCTGTTAGCTGCAACAAAACACTTCAATAAGTCATTGAATTAGTGAAATAACATGAAAAATAGGAGTTAGAATGCATATCAATCACTAAAATTGACCTATTTCTTCCTATCTAAGAAGAGTTTGAAGAATACTATAATCTGCCATCATATTATGCATCAATCAGTGACATATACATGCTTAGAATGGAATATTTGAAGGATTTAATCTAAAATACTAAAGAAAAGTTCATTTTAAAGCTCCAAATGAAATATTATAATAATTTCTAAAAAAGAGGAGCTAAAATGCATTAAGATCTCTATGAATATGAGCAGCATAAGTTTACTTTTCAATTCTCAAATAATGGGCCAATTGAGCTCAAAATTTATTCCATTTACAGAAGAATTTGAGGAATGATAGGTTAGGATTGAAAGTGGAAGAGAGGTGGAGATTGAATCTTTGGTGATCCATGTGAGGTGATCCAAGTGATTTAACTCTTATTGGCTAGGGAATTGACTTTCCCTTTTGCAAATTAGGAGTTGTAATTAGGATTTATTTAATTCTTTTTATTAATTACTTTAGCCATGTATTTGATTTATTTTTTATTTAATTGAATTGATTTGATTTAATTGGCTAAGGTAATTAATTTAATTTAGTGATTAAATCACTTAGGAGATTAAATTTGATTGAAATGAATTATGTCAATTAATCAAATAATTATCTTGACATAATTAGGGGTATGATCACACTTAGGGAAAATAGGGTCTATGGTCAGAACAGACCAAATTAGGGTGGTTACACCCCCGCCTGAGTGTATGGAACTCAAAGTGAAGAAGGTCATAGGACTTTGTTAATGTTGGTTTTTCCTGTCGTCAATTCGTTGATGATGCAGACTTTATGAATTAGATGAAGATCCCTAGGTCTAATTCCCACTTTCTCTTTTAGGATTGAGGGTTGTAATAAAAATACCTAACACGGTCCACTATATTACACAATGGGGGTTTCGTTCCCTACATTGTGACCTCCCTTCGGGCAACCCTGCGGGTGGCGTTGCCCTTTGCGGCAGCCCAGCTCACTTCCTATCCTCCGCTCCCTTACGAGCCTCCTCCTTCAGTAGTGTCTCCTCTTACATCCACCATGACCTGACACCTACACCCACTAGCCACCCTTTTTCCCCTCTTCCACCCTTTACGGTGGCGTCGCCACTACGGCTGTTGTCGGCTAAAAAGAATCCATCACCTTCCTTTCGGCCCTACATATAAAAGGAAAACGTAGGGTTAGAATAAAATAATAAACTAAGATAAAAAAATTATATATATATAAGAAATATGCTAAGTATAAAAAAAAGGGGGATTAGTAAAAGTATGGTATAGGAATAACCAGAGGGTTATCCCATATGCTTAAGTCTTTGAGGGTGTTCTTTTAGAAATTTCATATTTTGAAGATTTGGTTTTAAAACTTAGAACTCAAATTTTTATTTTAAATATTTTAGTTTCCATTGTGGACTTTGTACTTAGAATATTCTAGAAGATCAAATTAATTAAATAAAATAATATTTTGTTAATTAAGGAATTTGGAAATTCTAGAAGAAGTATTTATTAAAAGAACTTATATTAAAATTAATTAGATTATTAATTCATTTTGGAAAATTGCATTTATACTAACTTTATTTAAAGGAACTAATTGTTTAGATAATTTTGTTGAACCTTAATAAGCTTATTAGTTAGATTATCTATTAAGGATTATTTGTTGAAATTAATTATGGTTCATTAGATATTTCTTTTTAGGTTTCGTTAAGTATGAATTTATAAGAGTTTAATTATAGTTAGTTATTATATTTGATTAAATAAAAGTAAATGATTGTTAAATTAGAATATTAATAAACTTAATTATATTGGAATATTAGATTTCTGATTTATGTATACTATGCTATAAGTTGGTTAAACAAATTGACATTTTACTTAATCAAATAATTAAAGATTTAATTACTCTGAGTTACCCTTCAAATTTAAATATACCCAATTTAACTTTTAAGTTAATTGTTTATCAATGATTATTAAAGTTCATTTGATAAATTTGATTTTTTATGGGTTATTTTAGTCATTAAGTATGTTAGCTATTACTTATAGCTAAAGTGAAGATTATTGTATTACTTTAAATGTAATTTAATCAGAGTACTATTAGATTGATATGTTACTTTAGTAATCTCTTAATGTCTCATTTTCTTTGGTTGAATATCTTCACAGTAGCATGTATCTTCATATAACTAACATGTATAGCGTGGGTAGGTTTGGGTCTTGAAGGTTTTTTGGTCAGTTTCCTTTGATTCTCACTTGTATCTCTAGAGACAGAGGAAAATTTTTGGTTGGTTACATGTTTATTTGGTTCACACTCGATGTATTTTGGCAAGGATAGGAGGTTTTCTTGTTGCTTCTTTCCTCCTTGAGACCCTCTGAAGTAGTTTATAATAAAATATAACGACTTCATCCATTTTTATCAAAAAAAAAATCTGTTAATGTGAATAAATTAATTATCATAAAATATTGTCAGATTCACAAGTAAGACTTTTAGACAACTATCAACATTATTTAATTAGATTATTATCTAACATTATTAAGATTTCATGATATTTTATCAATCTTTCTTTATGATCAAATAAGTTATCATGTTAAATGGTCATTTAAAAGTTATAGTCTTTAGAGACTTAAACAACCCTAATTATCTTGTAGTTGATAATCTAATTAACAATATGAGTTAATGTTAGGGTTACACACACTTTCAATCGACTAGTGAGATACTTAGTCAAACTTAGTCAGCTTATAAACTATTGCCCATTAATACACGGTTAACTATAGTCTTATGGAAAAAATTGAGTAGTTGTGTTTTGCCCAACTTTTGGGCATGACATTATGGTATCAGAGCCAGGTTTATCAACATTGGGAGCCTAACCCACTATGTGATAACCTAAACATTGTCTGTGTTATTTTCATGAACCGATGGCATGTGTTATAACATAGAAATGTGATTCTTGAGACATATGTTTATTTTAGAGTGTTTGGTCATGTTCTTTAGTGCACCTTGGATGCAAGGTGTCATGTAGCTCATACTCCCTTCTTGTGGCTAAGTGTTAGTCACTTTGTATATATGATTTTATTTAATCTAATTTTCATCTTTGATGAACTTAGAAGTGATGAAGGGCTATCTTGATTTTTTATTAGTTTTCTTGTAACCATGTAGCCACCAATTGTTTTAATCTATTAAATGTGGTTCTTTTTCACATTTATTTCTATTGAATTTGTATAACTTTTGAGTTTTGAATTTGAAATTTTTGAACCTTGATTTGAGATTTCTTATGATCTTGAGGTGGCTAGGATGTGTGTTTTATGATGCTAGTCCTGTATTGTGAAGTGTTGTTCTCTATCATGTTCAATGTGTAACATTGATAGAATTTATAAGGGAGTATATTGTGAAGAACATACCATTATCACTCTTGTAATCATATTTTGCTTGAAATGTGTTTTATTAGTTAAGAAACGTTCAAAGTAAATTAGCATGCACATGGTTATGAATATTAGATATACATTGCATGAAATAATTAGCATTGATCAATATGCTTTGATGTGAGTTTCGATACTATGAGGATGCGGTACAGATGAGGTCATAGTTCCCCCACCTCTTTGATGAACTCCAGGAGGATGTTCATGCCTAGAGGGGGAGGATGTGAGGTCTACCCCAGCCCATCATAACTTAGCACTATTTCTCACTTATATGCTATCCATTCAATATTGATTTTGTTATAGTTGAACTATTAGGACACGTGTATTAATTTATGGACATGTTGGATCCCTTGCTTGTATACAACACCTAATTATGTAATCAAAAAATATATGTGATACTCTATGTTAGTGATGCATATTTCCGTTTAGAACTTAGTTTTGATCGTTTAGTATATTGGATTAGTATGTGGATGTTAGATAATATCAGTATACAGATTTATTAAGAGTTATGTTTATGCATATGGATTAGATGCAAATATTGTTTAAGCCTGATAAATCATCAATGCAAATATGAGGGAATGTGTGTTCTATTTTCATTATGTATCTTGCTATGTTTATGTGTTTATTAATTGGACCTGCTGATGTGTGCAATGAGTGTGTAGAAAAATTGACCATGGTACTAAATGGGGATCCAGGAATGGACCTATGTGAAAATTGTGATGCTAAGGTCTTGTCTATAAAAAGAGACATGGACCTCGTTATATTGTGTTTTATTTGTAAGAGTGTTATGCATGATTGTATTAAATTTATTAAATGTGTAAATAAGTCATGCTTATGTAATATTGTTGTGTCACTTGACACATGTATACTCTATGCGTTGGCATAGATAGTAGATGTGACTAGTGTAGACTTGACTCTAACCTGGGGGGTTACCAAGTGTAGTACCCAAGCTAACCTTAGGTAAGGAAGCTTCTTGATGTGTCCTCTTGAGTTGAAATTTGTGAGTTAACCTTGGGTGGAGTTTAGGAGGGTTAGTTGTGCTCTTAGAGAGTAACTAGGGACAAAACTAACTACCATATTTGGTACCTTAGGGGTTAGGGGTCCTTTTCAACCCATTAAGAGCCTTAAAAACTTATTTATGACTCCCCTAAAAATTCACCATTTAGGGAAGTGGCAAATTTGGAGAGTTGAAAGACTTTGGTTAAGCCATCCCTTCTTTCCTTGCAAGCATTTAACTACATTTATGGAGAAGGAAGGAAAGTGGGGAGAGAAGATGGATTAGGGTCTCTCATCCATTTATGGCTCCTGATATTTTAGGGAGAATTTGTAATGCCCCGCCAAGGAACCCAAGAGGAATTAACCTAAACATGATACTATGTTTTGTAGAATTGTTTTTAAAAAGTTTACAAACAAGAAAATACAACAAAGAGGAAGCAATTACCATTTACTCACATGAACACATACAAGCATAGATTACAAAAATCAAGGGTTCCATGACATAGAATTACATAAGACCAAAACTCAATGAGATAGCCATAATAAAAGATTATCATTGTAAAAATAGATTACATAACAATATCAATGATATAATTATAAGATTACAATTGATACCACCAGGTATACATCAAACCTACATCCTCTACACATGTTGCAGGGTATGTGGCAATCACTTAATACAATAAGATTACAGTTATCCAAAATAAAGATATGATAAGATCAAAACCTCCATTAGATAAAGATAAGTACAACCAAACCAAGGTATATCCAGCACTGGCACATGAACGTGGACTCTCAAAAATGGTAAAGAATCACTACCACCCATCCATGTGGAACTGTAACAGTCCACCCTACCATGCTAAGGAGATAACAAGCAGACCTTGCTCGGATATCAAACCAAAATAAAGGATCATCTAGGCAAGGGGATCCTGAAATCTGTCTAACTCAAGGTGTACAAATCAAGATATAAGGTATGACTTACTAAACCAGAGGCAACTGACACACGTAGGAAACCTAGACTGTGTATAGGGAGGTGTCATCATATAGGTCTAACCCTTAAGTCTCATCCTGGCAATCTCTTAGGACCCCAACACGTAAGTGACCATATACGGTATCAATGACTTCTCATACAGACAAAGTCATTAACTATGCCATAATCACCCCTCGCAAGATGGAAAGCATCTTCTCAACACTCCATCTTAGCCTATACAGGCGCTCAAGTATGTGGGAGGAACTTTATCTTATTAATTCATTTTAAGTCCCTTAATATGTATAATGTTATCACTCGATTAAGAAACTTGCAATAAGCAATCCTTGCAGCCACTTGTATGCCCCGACACATTATTGCAAGTCACCCCCTACTACACATCTAGATAACCTACCCTAGGTTCACTTATCACACATACTGATCCAGAAGTGGTACAAAACATAAAATCCTAAATTCTAGTTCCTCTCTACATCAAGAATGATCACATATAAGCACAACACAAAGTACACAAAAACATCAACTAAACCAGGTTAAGGGTAGGGTTTAAAAGATCAAATTGGAACCATAATCAGGACCGGATGCAAAATTCACATCCCAAGCCTCTGGACTTCTCTAAGGCAACTAAATCAAAAATCCACAAACAAAATGCATACAAGTATATGACCAAATAGATAACACTCACGCCAAACAGAAAATAAATAATGACATCCTAACGCAAACTTGAAACATAAGTAATTCCAAAAATTAACTTATCAATAATATCTGGAATCTATTCTCTAAATTATATCCATAAATGAAATTAAATAAGAACTATGCAACAATCATCGATACTTAGATGAATGATCCCTATTTCCAAATACATTGCAATTTAACTAAAGATTTCCCCTTTAAAGTTTACTAATACTAGTAAATTTCATCACTAAACGCTCATTTAAACAAAATACACCTTAATACTTAAGGTTAAGAATATTGCCACACAATTAAACTAACCATTATAGAATTCATACAAATTAATAACATATATAATTCTGAAAAATAATTAAGTAGATACAATTCTAAAAAATAATTAATTTAATAAGTCTCATTAAAATGATTACAAAATTAATTAATAATTTCCAGAATTAATAAAACATAAAAGACTAACTTAATAGATAAATCTAAATCCTTATATATATAAAAACATATATTAAATGATCTAAATAAAACTAATAAAAGAAAAAGAAATGCCTTTATCAAAAAAAAACTTTTCCATTTAAAAATAACAAATTAACTAACTAAAATTAAATTTAAATAAAATACATTTTTCAAAAAAAACTAATTTTTAAAAGGAAACTTTTTTTTTTAAAAAAAACTTTTATGAAATAAAAATAGGGGGGTTGGTAGGTGGTCCCCCCCCCCCCAAAAAAATGAATTTTTTTTAATATGATTTTTTTATTTTACAATTTTAATAAATCAAAATACACAACTTATGTGTATAAATATTTTTTTTATTAAAATAGCAGTTTGAATTTTATTTTTTTTATATCAGAATATATTAAAAGTACATTATATATATATATACTAAACAAAAGTTTTATAGGATTAATTAGATTTTTAACTATCATGCAAAATTAATCTAAATATGAGGTTTTTTGTATGCACATTTAACAATATTAAAATAATATTCTACCATGCGATTTAACTTCGTTTCCTCTAATGTTCAAACTGAAAGATGATTTTCTTCAATAAACGAGATTTCTAACTAAGTTTTCTATTAAATCTTGCATTCAAAATACTCATTTTTAGGTTTGTCTAGGGTTTAATATTTTCAAATAAAACCTAATTTAAACCTCTGTTCTAAATTATTTTAAAATAAAACTAAATGTTGATGTAAAAATAATAATCAGAAAACCAAACTAATCCACATGCAAATATTTTCTCAATCACGAAGACACAACTATTCGAAAACAATGTTAAAGCGAGAGGGTTTTTCAAACCCTACCTCAAACATTGATGATTTACACATGAAGAATACAAAAGTTGAGAGCTCCAATCTTCCCCAAGTTAATTTTTGTAACTGAATTCAAACATGATTCCACTTGCAACGATGCCTTTCTGAATCGAATCCCAAAACCTCAAGTCCACACAAATTTTACCAGCATAACCGAATAAAATCCAGAGCTTCAAAACCTTCAATCAAAACATGCATAACTCTAAAATGACCGAAAAATGACATCTTCCATATGAAACCCTAATTTTCAAATAAAATAGAAAAAACACACAACTTTTTCTTCTTTTTCTATTTTTTTGAGAAAAAACATTCCTAAATAAAAAATTAAAATCCTCTTTAATTGCAATTTCACATTAATTGATTTTCAGAAAAAGGAAAAAACAACTTTCCTAAAATCATGATTATTCATTTATTTTAATTGCAAGAATATATTAAATATACTCACAAAAATCAAAAGAGCTTTTATAAATTCAAAATTGAATCAAATATTCAATTTAAATTCAATAATTCAAAATTGACTTAAATATTCAATTTAATTTTAATATTCCAAAATTACATTTCAACTAATTTCATAATTAAACATAGGTATTGAATTAATTATATTAATTAAATACCCTATATTAATATTCAATTAGTTCAACAACCATGAACATGAAGATAATAAAGTTGTCAATTAATTAAATCCTAATAAACAAATAATGACACTCAAACAGAGGACAACCAAAATGCAACATGACACACCAACTAGGTGTTAGTAATAACTGAGAGGAGGGGGGTGAATCAGTGGCCTCAAAAATTTATCCTTTAATCACTAACCACCAATCAAATAAACCTCAAATTATTAAGTCCCTACAAGATGCACGCCATGAAATACTTATAATGATTAACTGTCTGTCAGTTTTCCTTCTCTGTCCTTATTCTCTTTGATTACCGATATACAGTATAACTATTTACTGAAATACAATAAATAAGAAGAGTATACCGATATATCTAGAAATGCATATGTGAAATGTAAAACAGTAAAGTAATAAACCATACACACATAACACTTGGATTTTAACGTGGAAACCCTGTTGAGGGAAAAAATCATTGGGACCGGTACCCCAAATTTTCACTCTTCTCAAGTGAGCCCTGTTAAGAGCCAACCCTGTTAAAGGTTATTGTAGACACCCTAAAATAGACAGGCTCGCGACTTTACATTAAAAACACTAATTTTCATCTATTAATTAATGGTTTTTTAATCGTTAATTAAACATCTATTTTCCTCTAAATTCATTCCCCAAATCACCTAATCAAATTCTCAAAATTAATTAAATAATTAATTTTATTTAATTAATTAACCTTAATTGATTAATTAAATTCAATTTCCTATAGTTTAAA
>MU224170.1:1343593-1356646 GCA_018584345.1 Thuja plicata | reverse complement strand
TATCTCTTGCAAGAAATCGCCATGAACAAGATACTTACTAGTTGAATAAAAGGAATCTACGACCTATCAAAGACCAAAGAGAAGATCTCAAACCCTCCTTTAGTGCACTAAGGATGTTGCGGCCATCATTAGATGCGAAGCTAAAGACAACGCCATGCTCGATGATGACCAGCTGCCTGTGGAAAATCAGTGGGATCTGATAAATTTCTGGAAAAATTTAGGGTTCTGCACAAAGATATCAAAGAAATTTGATCCTCTCTTTCGGGCACTTCCTCCAAACGCTCTACAAACATCAATCTAGCTTCTAGAAATCGGAAACCCCAACCAAAGTGATGCCAGGACATAGCCTAGGGGGCCGCACTTGTTTTGCTCTGCAAGTGGCGGTAATAGGAAGTGTAAAATGAAGTTAACTTTTCTTTTTTTTTAATTTTATGCACGTGTTGGTCGAAATTTTGACCAACACGGGCATAAAAGTAAAAAAAAGAAAAGTTAACTTTTATAATGCGACCAAATAAAACAATTTTGCACGTTGGTCGAAAATTTTGGTCGCAATTTGGGGTCAAATATATTAGTGCCTACACCACAAAGGATTTATACACATACCCCTTTGACCATTCTCTCTACATATCTCCATTCCCAAATCACTTCTCGGTCCCAAAATTTGACAATTATAGGGGCAGTACAACCCTATTGAACATATCCAAGAGTTTTTTGCTAGTTGCGTCAAAGTTGCCCATGATGAGATATATTTAATGTGACTGTTCCCACAAAGCTTGGTCAGACTAGCAATGGAATGGTTCTCAGATTTACCTCATAGCATTCAGTCTTGGGATGAACTGGCTGAAAATTTCATAGCTCACTTCCATCATAACATCAAGCACAAGGTCAGCATCAACGACCTTTGTGATATCAAATAGAAGGATGGAGAATCTTTTGTGAAATTCCTACAGAGATGGAGGAATACAGAAAACCACATAACATATGATGTTCCTGAACAAGACTTAATAGTCATGTTTGTTAACAATCTAATTCCAAACATGTCATTCACAACAGAGTTACAGTTAGCTCCGAACTTCACACAACTCATCAAAAGAGGAGTTTGTTGTGAGCAGAACTTAGTCAAATGAGGAATCCTTGCAGATCCCATGCAAACAAATACAAACAAAAATGCAATGAACAAAGCTAAGTGGTGGAACAAAAACAAAAATGTCACTAGCGATGGTTTCATTGATGTGAAGACAGTAAACTATGCACAACCCAAGGTGTCATTGCAAGGCGCACATGTGACCAACCAAAAACCCATAGGGCCCACTCAAAAAGCATATATCCAAAACCAACCTCCTCTTATACAAGCTGCCACTATGTCAAACAGTCAACAACAGAATCAACACAGACCACGGTTTCAATTCTAGCAACGAGATTTCACACCTTTGGGAGAGCTGATAGAATCAGCTTTATGCAAGTTGATATAATCAAACACTATCACTCTCCCAAAAATTAGGGACTTTGAACAAGATGAAAAAAAACCAAGGTGGTATAATGACAAGGACTTCTGTGAGTTCCATTAGGTAAAAGGACATAAAACATACAACTGTTACTGATTGAAACATGCTATCCAAGACCTGATTGACACAGGGACCATCAACGTGAAAAATACCCAAACCAAAGGCACAAATGATCACACTATTTTCAATGATATCTTTCATGATCACAACAAGGGAAAAGCCTCTAGGTCTGGTGGACAAGAAAAACAAGTCAACTATACATATGCCAATAGTGATAATGTTATCAATTGCCTCAATCCTTCAGATAGCCATGTGGCTACGATCACTATCAAAGACCAAGGTAACAATTGTGTTGTAACAACGCATCATGCTAGAGTCATCTTGCAAGGATTACCATCCTCACCTACAGTATCTGCCAATCCTAAAGCAAACTTAGATTCATAGACAAGCATAGTGGACCAACTAAAGCGCACACCTGCCCAGATCTCCATGTTTGACCTATTGCGCATATCTCCGTAGCATAAAATGGCACTTGACCAAGCCCTTCACAATGCAATTGTCCCAAGGGACATAACACCAAAGAGCTTCCAAATGATGGTCAACCATATAGCTACTAACAAACATGCCACATTCACAGACTATGATGTGCCGCTACATAAACCCCTGCATAATGATCCTTTGCACTTACTTGTCCAGGTCCACAAAAGCATTATCCTTAGGGTCCTTGTTGATGGTGGGGCTGGGTTAAACATTTGTACTCTAAAGTTAAACAAGAAACTAGGCTATTCAGAATCAAGCATTGATGTCACATGGAGGATAAATATCAGAGCTTATGATGAAGAGGAAAGGTCCTCTAAAGGTATTATCATTCTACCTGTCCATATTGGTCCTGTGGTCAAAAACACTCCCTTCCAAATCTTAGACCTTGATTTGGGATACAACATTCTACTAGGGAGACTCTGGATACATGAAATGTAAGTTGTACCTTCAACATACCATCAATGCATCAAGTTCCCACACCACGGAGAGGAAATCATCATAGAAGGAGATCCCAATCCTTTCCAATATGTAATGCAATCCAAATCAGCACTGATAACCAGGTACCATCAAACCAAGATGCAAGCATCCCATCCTCTTCAAATTTGAATCCCAAGGATATCACATGGGCAACAGGAAAGATATTCATTAACCAGGACGCAAGTATTCCCTCCTCTTTAGATTTAAATCTTAAAGATATAACACAGAAAGCAGGCAAGATATCCATCACGGACAAGGGTTGTGGTGAATACACATATGAAGAGTCTTTTACCATCACGCACATGCCTCAAAGCCCAAGAACTCATGGCATGCCACAACCTATTATTACAACAAAAACTCCACAACCTGTTCTATTTAGATGTCCACCCACAACCTTTGTCCGATGGGGAGACATAGCGGAAGAAAATCCTTTTGAAAAAGACATCAATACCTAGTTATACCAAGATCCCCCTGAAAAAATCTGACCACCACTGCCCTTGTCAAACTATGATAATGGTTACACAATGATACAAAGATTTGGGTACGATGGTACAACTAGGCTGGGGGCAAGACAACAAGGCATATTTGAATTGCCTCTCCCACCAACCCAGAGAAACACGAGAGGGTTGGGCTATGGACAACAAAGCACCAGTCCTGTAATCCAAGACATTCAATTCAATCAGGAACAAATAGCAGATATGCACTGGGGGAACACCACAGAACATGTCTTAATAAGAAACATATAAGCACAGTTGTTTCCCGCCGAAGAAGGAACCACACAATCCCGAATAAACCTACGCATAGCAATCGATGATAACCAAGGAAGTGAGACATCTGATGAGCGTTCTATTGAGACTAACTCCTATGAGTATGAGTGGAGATCCCTTCATGACTCTGAACTGTCAATCCCATATTATTACCCTCAGTTAGACATTATCATAAATCTAGCAAACCTATTTGACCAACTAACCATTACCGAACAACCCTACATAGACAAGCATGTCATTTATCAAACCTCAAGTGGTGCGTCCACATCACAGTCTAGTTTTGTACAAACCATATCAGTAGTCCCTTTTAGTTAAATAGAGCCAAACAGCCGTGAAAGTATTTCTCTTGTACACCCTGAGCTCATAGAGTGGGATCAACAAGGACCACCTGATTTAGATGTCTTCAAGAATGATGAAGCTATAGCTAATTTCATGGGACTGAGGGAAGGCATTCCGTCTGGAGATCACAAGGCAGGCTTCTCCATTAACCTTGACAGAGTGGCATATTTCAGGGAGGAGGCTCCTCTTTCTAAGCCACAAAGGAAAAAAGAACAAAAGAATGTTAAAAAACTAAAAGAAGGCGTATCTTCTAGCGAAAACCTCACTGAAGTGCTAGAAGATGGAAAGAAGGAACTCCTCCCCTTGACAAAGGAGAAATTAGCATTATTAGTAGAAGAAATAGAGGAAGTCAACTTGGGAGATGACAAGAACCCAAAGAACATATACTTGGAAAAATCACTCACCCCAGAGGAGAGAGAATAGTTCATCAATTTCTTCAAGGCAAGGATGATCAATTTCGCATGGTCCTACTCAGATATGCCAGGGTTAGATCTAGAGCTAGTACTACACCATCTCCCGTTGCTACCCAACGCCAAACCTATCAAGTAGAATTTGAGAAAGATGCATCCCCATGTTGCATTGCTAGTCAAGGCAGAGTTGAAAAAGATCCTAGATGCTGAGTTCATAAGACCTATACCATATGCGGACTAGATATCTAACTTGGTACCAGTTACAAAGCACAATGGTCAGATATGGATTTGCACAGGCTTCAGAGATCTCAACATAGCTTGTCCCAAGGATGACTTTCCTTTACCAAACATTGATATGATAGTAGATCTAACTTTTGGACATCAAATGCTATCACTCATGGATGGATTTTCAAGTTACAATCAAATAAGGATCACGCCAGAGGACCAACACAAAATAGCTTTCACATGTCCTTGGGGAACATATTGTTGGAATGTCATGTTGTTTGGTCTAAAGAATGCCAGAGAGACATATCAAAGGGCTATGACAACTATATTTCATGAGCTCATCCACAAAACAATTGAAGACTATGTGGACAACATACTAGCCAAGTCAATACTTTGAAAGGATCATCTACAAGTTTTGGGACCAATCTTTGACAGAATGGAGGAATTCAAGGTCCGTCTAAACCCAAAAAAGTGTGCATTTGGTGTCATAGAAGGCAAATTACTGGGGTTCATAGTGTCACATAGAGGAATCAAAGTGGACCCAGCAAAAGTCAAAGCAATATTGGACATGCCTCCACCATCGAACTTGAGACAACTAAGAGGATTACAAGGAAGGCTCCAATTGATCAGACACTTCATAGCTCAACTAGAAGGCAAGTGCCACCCATTCCAACATCTATTGCACAAAGACATCAAATTCATATGGACAGAGCAATGTGAACAGGCATTTCAAATATTCAAGGACTAACTTCTCAAGTCTCCTATATTGGTAACACCAGTACAAGGTAGACAATTGCTTCTATATATCTCAGTGATCGAGTCAGCTTTAGGTGTACTCTTGGCACAACATGACGACTTAGGTAAAGAGAGGGCTATCTACTATCTAAGAAGGACTTTGGTTGGATATGAGCTAAACTATATGCCAATTGAGAAGTCATGCCTTCCAGTTTTTTTCACTTCCCAGAAGCTAAGACATTGTATGTTGAGTCACCAAACAAAGTTGATCGCACATATTGATCCTCTAAAGTACCTCCTAAGAAAAGCAGTGCTCATTGGATGACTGGCGAAGTGGCTAATGATCTTGAGCAAGTTCAACATTGAGTACATAGATTGAAAGGCTATCAAAGGACAACTAATCACGGACCAACTAGCAGAGGCACCCATTCAGGACCATTAGCCTATTATTTCTGACTTTCCTAATGAAGCTATCATGACACTACAACCGACGATCAAGGTATGGAAAATTTATTTTGATGGATCATGTACGAACCATGGTGCGGGGGTAGGGATAGTTCTTATCACTCTAGATCATGATACAATTCCAATGTCTTTCAGAATTAACTTTCCATGCACCAACAACATAACAGAATATAAAGCACTGGTCATCGGTCTAAAAATAGAAATTCAAAGGAGAATCAAGAACCTTAAAGTCTTTGGCGATTCGCATTTGGTCATCAGTCAAGTCAACAATGATTATATGACCAAAGATGAGAAACTCATAAAATACAAAGCACAGATGGAACAACTGCGCACTAAGTTCCATTACATTTTCTTCAAGCAAGTCCCACAAGCACAGAACAAAGCTGCAAATGTGATGGCTACCATAGCATCACTGATTGATATGCCAGGTAACAAAACAAAATTCTAGTTTCTAGTGTAGCAACTCTTGGTGCCCTCACATCAGGCATCTATCATAGAATCAGCATGTGTCCTTGTTGGTCCTGAATCCCCATGGTACCAAGATGTCTATAACTATCTCCAAAATAATTTCTTACCTCCCAACTTGTCTAGGAACTAGAGAAAATCCCTCATCTGCCAAGCCTCTAGGTATACCATCCTCTCAACTAATTTATACAGATGAAGTCTAGATGGAACATTACTACAATGTCTCACTTCCATGGAATCCCAGAAAGCTTTGTACAAGGTACATGAAGGAATTTGTGGAACCCACATAGGTGGCAATAGCTTAGCTAAGAAGATCATCCAAATGGGATACTATTGGCCTACAATAGAGACAGATGCACACAAACATGTTCAAATATGTAGACAATGTCAGATTCATGGAGACCTCATCCATGCACCGTCCCAAAAACTAAATCCTATCACATCACCATTGCCATTTTCAATGTGGGGATTTGACCTAGTGGGAAAAATTACACCTTCTTTAGTAAATGGACACAAATACATCATAGCTGCAATAGAGTACTTCACAAAGTGGGTGGAAGAAATTCCCCTCACTTACATCACTAGAAAGCAAATAGCAATGTTCATACTTAACCACATTATCTATCGATATGGGATCCCCCAAAAAATCCTGACAGATCATGGTACACCTTTCTAGAACAAGGATGTTGAAGACCTATGTGAACAGTTCCACATCAAACAAGGGTTCTCCTCATTTTACTACCCTCAAGGGAATGGCCAAGCTGAAGCTACAAACAAGATAATCTTGAAAATCCTAAAGAAAACAGTGAACGAATCAGGGAGATACTGGCATTTACAGATTAGTCCCGCACTATGGGTATACAAAACTAGTGTGAGAACACCTATAGGAGCCACTCCTTTCTCCCTAGTCTATGGATCAGAGGTAGTATTACCCCTCAAAGTGGAAATCCCATCCCTAAGGATATCATTGAAGAACCTGATCACAGATGAAGACTACAGAGTAGCAAGGCTCAGTGAACTAGAGTTACTAGATGAAAGAAGACAACATGCCTTCGACCACTTACAAGGTTATCAAAATCGCCTTAGAAGAAACTATCATAAAAAGGTGAAGTCATGAACATTTGAGCTAGGAGACCTTGTCCTCATGGAAAATTAGAAGAATCAAGCAAAGTGAGTCAAACATGGAAAGTTTGAGCCTAACTGGCTAGGACCATTTGTTATTATTAGCTCTACTCAGAGTGGGGCATTCATACTAGCAACACCAGAAGGAGATCAGCTCCCCGGCTACATCAATAGCATGCACCTGAAGAAGTTCTACCCTTGAGGTCTCTATGGTTAAGGCACCTATCTACATATCTAGAAAATACCAAAAAAAATCAAAAAATACAAAATGTTACCTTGGTGAAAACTTGGCAATCAGGTGCCCTGGCGACAACAAAAAAGAAAAAAATCAAAAAAGTAAAGAGAAACAAAATTTCTCTCTCAGTGAAAACCTGGTAATCAAGCACTATTGAGTAGGTACCTTGGTGAAAACCTGGCAAACAGGAGTCGAGTGTTCAAAATCCAGTGTCACCATCATTGAGCTCTAAAAGCTTGAGAAGATTACAAATGCAAGACTGACTACCCAAGCTATATCCTGAAGCACAATCCCCTTTGAGCACCAAGAACTTACCTATGGTTAAATAATGGTCCACCAGACTAGGGGGTGATTCTAAAATGTCCTAAAAAAATCCCTAAAAATTAGAAAACTCATCAAAAAATCCTAAAAAGATCAAAAATCAAGAGAAAATCAATCTTCATCAAAAATATTCAAAAAATTGCAAAATCGCAAGCAATAAAACCAACTTGGTTATCAAGAGAGCAAAGGGAAATCATGCTTAGTCAATCAATGTCACAATCATGAGCTTTGCAAATTAGCATTGGGCTCATCTAACACAACTTTATCAATCTATCAATTCAAACAGCAAGCAACTGGCAACCAAGCCATCTATCAATTGTCACAATCATGATCTTTGCCAATCAGCATTGGGCCCATCTGACATAGCTTGATTAGATGCCAAAATGATCAAATCAAATCTATCAACTGTCACAATCATGAGCTTTGCAAACCAGCATGGGGCCCATCTGACACAGCTGTATCAGCTACCAACATGATCAAAGCAATCAATCAATCCAATCCTATCAATTATTTTACACAGTGATGGATACACTCAAACCAGACAGGTCATTCTTATATGAGTAATCTATTGTTGAAACTAGACACATTCAAGCAATCAAGCCAATCAAGCTTATCCAAAGAGTTGAGCCAATCAAAAGAATCCAACTGCATCGAGGTACCATCCAAAAATGTTGACTAGGTCAGTCAAGTCGGTCAGATGTCAGTCTATATTTCGTGGTTATGTTCTTACGCTATTCCAGGATCCACCATGTGAGGAGAGTAGCTATGATAGATCATGACTTATTTTCTTTGATTGCTATCTATTGAATGTTCACTTCGATTTTAGGGCCATGATGATTTAGGATAAATGCGGTAGGTGCTGTCACTTATCTGGCAGCCGCGCAGTTCCACGATCTGAGCTTAACCCTGGGAAAGAATTGGACATTCCTTCTCTTTGCTTGTTTGGTTTATAGAATCAAGAGCTTGTAGCAATATTCAGATGGACTCTGAGTGCTTTGGAGTTCTATCTTGGTTTCTATGGTCTTTCCCTTTATGTTGCAAACAAGAGCTCATGATGCTATCTAGATGGACTCTAGGAGCGTAGGAATTCTATCTTGTTTCCTTGGCTTTCCCTTTCAGAAATAAAGAGCTCATAGTGTTATCCAGATAGACTTTGGATGCATAGGAGTTCTATCTTGGTTTCCTTGTTTTAGATTAATTCAGAGGACAAGCAGTATCCAGATGGTCAATATCTGGGTGCTTTTGGCTCTCTTTCTTTTCAAACAGGGAACATAGTTGACCCTAGATGGTCAATATTTGGGTGCACTATGGGTCTCTTTCTATTCAATCTCTCTACTCCTTCCGCTATCAAGAGGTTGTGGCGGTATCTAGGTGGTATGTGATCTGGATCATTCAACGCTCTTCGAAATTTCAGAAAACACAAAAAAAAGATTCAATGATGACAAATATTGGAAACAGGGGCAGCGACTTGGGACACTCATCCTTTCTATCAAATCATATCTATCAAAAAAGAAAAAATTTCCTTTTTATCATTCCTTATCTATCAATCAATCCTAGAGATCACATTCCAAACTAACTTCTTTGTAACTAACACATGCATTACTCAAAAATTTTGTGCATGGTAGATTGCATTCATTTATTGCATAAGAAAAATTAAAAACATGTGCATAGTAGATCATATAATCAATTCATCCATCATCAATAACATCATAACTAACATAGGAATGCATTCATCATCATCATATAGTGATTCACTTTTTCAACAAATTAATGCTCATCTGACGCATTTTCTATGCTTAATTTGTTGAGGGGGCATATAGTCCACTTGCTATCACTGGGGCAAGCTGGGGCAGGATCAAATCTGAAAATTCTTTGACACATTGCGATAAGTCACATCGCATCAAAGAGGGGAAAATGTAGACACCCTAAAATGGACAGGCTCGCGACTTTACATTAAAAACACTAATTTTCATCTATTAATTAATGGTTTTTTAATCGTTAATTAAACATCTATTTTCCTTTAAATTCATTCCCCAAATCACCTAATCAAATTCCCAAAATTAATTAAATAATTAATTAACCTTAATTGATAAATTACCATTAATTGATTAATTAAATTCAATTTCCTATAGTTTAAATTCAAATATTTAAACTTACTAATTAAATTCTTCCAATTAATTTAATTTAACTTCATCAAATAAAGAAATTCTAAATCAAAAAAGAATTCAATTATCTCACATGTTGAAAACAATAATTAAATAAATGAATTAAATATTTATTTATCTTTAAAGAGATAACTCCAATCAGCTCACATGGGTTACTCCACCCATCTCTCCAGTCCACATGGGTAACTTCACCCGCCTCTTCAATTCAAAAAGGTAACTCACAATTAGCTCTTCAGTGAACCAAACTCTATCTCCTTTTTATCAATTGAAGAGGTGGAGTTTACTGATGGCCTCTCCAGTTCCTTTTAATCTCAACCATTCATCTCCCTATCTCTGGGATTGATCTAAACCATTCATATCATCACCAATTCCTATATAATAAACCCTTCATAACCATTTGAAGGATCTAGGATTTCAAGCTCTCGTGCACCATTACTATGTAAGTTTGGTTCTAGCATTCAAGTCATCGTGCGATCACACACCCGTTTCAACTAGAAAATTCTTGACACTTCTCAAGTCATAAACGCTACCTCGCCAATACTGAGCATCAAGAACAGTGTTTCAGAAGGAGTAGAGAGAAACAATAGAAGCTTTAAGCATCATGGGGTTTGTATTTATTTGTTTTCCTTTCTCTTGCTTGTACATTTTATTGATTATGTTTCATTGTTATTCATTTTAGTGGTATTGTGTACTTGATTTGTATCATTTGTAAAACCTTAGCTACTGATCCTTGCCTCTAGAAAGCTTGGGAATCACGGATCATGAAAGAAGGAGGTGTACAGTTACAAACACACTGTTAGGTGTGACTTTTTTAGAGGATTTTATACATATAGGTTGTCACTTAGTATCGAGCAACTCAATTTTCTACCATCCTTGAATCAGCCTCTTTCTTAGACTGTCAATAGGCTTTAGGCAAATCTAGTGCTACTTTCATGAATCAACCTTTTTGGCACTCCTTGGGATGTACCTCAATATATAGAAGAGCATTAAGTCCTACTCTATTAAGAGACTTGATGCTTCAATGGTTAAACTAAAACAAAATGACCTATTTTTAATGCAACTTGAATTGCAGATTTTCAGATCTATTTAAGTACATTACCTCTCTGATCAATATATCAATTTAATTCTTTGTGCTCCACACTTTCTTCTCTGTGATGTTGTGCTCACTATTTGTCAGTTTGCAGAATTCCTTAGCTCTTCCTTTAGCTTGATTGATCAGTACTTCATGAAGTTATCCTTCATCAGTTTCTCTTTAGCATCTTCTTTTTATTCACTCCCCTTGTTATTTTGAAATGAGTTAAGCTTGTCTCTTATATAGACATGGTATTCACTATTTCTTAATTCTTGATTCTTGGCATGAAAAACAATCTAGCCAATCTAATTTAAAGCATAACTCCTAATTTATCTCGTAGTTATCTTCTTTTCAACTGTAAAAATCTTCTTTAAATCAATCACTTAACTCTGGTCAAATAAAATAATGAAAACAACTATTTAAGTCTATCTTTAGCTCTTGCCAGCTAGATATTTTTTCATTTTCTGAACTCTCTATTTCGTCGGTCAACTCTTCAATTAGTCATCAGTTACAATTGCCAATTCCATTGGTGTGACTCCAGCTAGCTTTGGGATCTCCGTCCGTCGGGCATCATTGGATTTTTACTCGTCGGGCAACCTGTGGTTTGCTTCATTGGGCAACATTGTCTTTAGTACGTCGGGTATCACTGTGACTTTTCTTCTTTGGCTTTACTGATGGTGTGCACTCCATCAGTGTTGTCTATCACTTAGTGAATACTTGACTTTTATCCATTGCTGAAAGCATAACCTTTGTTCCATTGATTCTCTGAAGTCTTTGGCATTATCTACATGACTGTATAGATTATATCAAGTTGACATCAATGAAAATACAAACCATTAACTAACATAATGCCTTGAATTATCTTCAACTTAGCATTATCAAACATTCAATCAGTTATATGTCATTAATCTCTCCCTTTGGCATTCATGGCAACAAAACGTATATTATCACACTATACTATTTCTAATACAATATGAAATACAATTGTTGAGATTTATCAAACTACCAATCTTTGTTTGATAACCAATAAATGTCTGAACTTCGGTAAGCTCTGTTTTAGCTTAGATTTTATTCTTTCAGCTTTCTATTTTCTGATGTGTTGAATCTCCTCTGGTGTTAATTTCTCTCCTTCTGACTATTCTTCTGCTTTGATGTCTTTTCCTCTTTTCAGCAACTTTCTCTTTGTGTAATCTTTCATACAATTTTCTCTCCCTTAGGATATAATCTCTCCCTGTTGGAGTGATCTGATAATGGATAACCTCTCTTCCTTTTCCCAGAAGAATGTGATAATATGGATAATCTCTCTCACTTTGACAACAATGCGAACCAAATATTGAAATAGTGTCTATTGCCAATTGTTTTAAATATCTGACATTCATGTCAAATAATCATTTTCCTCTTATCCATAATATATTCCTTGAATTTCCCTTATCCATCAGCAATACAACATTATGCTCTGGTGCTTGGTTCTGATATATACCTATATGTATATAGATGTAGCTTTGAAGTTCTTCTTTTTGCTTGCATCAACATTTTTGATATTCTGATAATATATAGGCTGATGTAGCCTTCAGTCTTTTACTGACTGGTAGACAAGGGTTTGACCCCTAGTCTCTTTCTCAGGTACTCAAATGTATCTTTGGGCAATGGCTTGGTGAAGATATCGGCCAATCTTTCTCTTGAAATTGTTCTCTCAAATAATGATACTTGATTGCAATGTGTTTAGTCTTTGCATGCATGACTGGATTCTTGGAAATTTTTATTGCACTAGTATTATCACAATAGATAATCACTAGTTCTAAGATCTTCATATGCATGTCTTCCAGTAGCTGTTTGATCAATGCAGTATTTGAGCAATTTGCAGTAGCAGCAACATACTTTGCTTCTGTAGTAGACTGAGAGATGCATCCTTGCTTCTTACTGATCAATGTGACAAGTCTGTCACCCATAAAGAATGCTCCTCTAGTTGTGCTCTTTCGGTCATCAAGATTTCCAGCCCAATCAGCATCGATAAACACCTTTAGTTCAAATTTTCCTTCTCTTTTATGCCATAAGTTGAATTCCTCAATATTCTTCAGATATCTTAGGATTCTTTTCACAGTAGTCATATGTGATTCCCTAGGGTTAGCAGAAAATCTAGCAACAATTCCTACTGCATGTGCAATATCTGGTCTAGTGTGTACAACATACATGAGTTTTCCAATCATTGA
>MU224170.1:1315251-1336536 GCA_018584345.1 Thuja plicata | reverse complement strand
TATATATATATATATATATATATAGCCAAGAACCTAAAAAAATAAAAATATTAAAATGATTGGTACATTTTAAATCTCTGTCAAAACAGAGAGCATCTATGATTAATATTTTAGAAATTTTATTTCATGAATAGCATTGATAAATTAATCCTAAGATATTGGTGGAATTAAATTTTAGTTTAGAGCATTTTCAATTTTTTTTCGTAAAAAAAAATTCAAAATAACTTTAAGTGTAAAATAATCCAAATTTACAAGAACATCTTCACTTGAATTTTATTTAAACTGGCATTCCTTTTTTTTTACAAAAAGGTAAAACTATTACTAACATAAAATCTGAAAGTTAATTCTTAATTCATTTTGAACTATCTTTATTTTAATATGGGAAAATCTAGGTTGTGATAACTAATTAATAACTATTCAAGAAAAGTTTAATAAAACAAACCATTTAATAGATTCTCAATATTCTCTTTTCTTAATTCAAAATAAATTAAGATTACACTATCCAATGGATTTCCATATTACTATAAGAATATTTAAATTTACAAAATAATATAAGGTTACAAATTTTCTGTAGGTCTTTATAAAACTTTGCAAAAAGAAATCTTTAAAACAATAAAGGTTACAAATGATGATTTTTCAGTTATCCTCATCTCACACATAAGGGTAATATGCAACTTCAACTCCCATCAGGAACCTGTAACAAGATGAGGTTGACCATGGAGGCTCACCTCCCAACCTAGCTCTTTTCAAAGTCACCCCCGAGCTTGGGGATCGAGAATGGATCGGTAGACAAACATACATTTTACATCATACATAAAACACTTACAAAAGAAAATGAACAGTGAGAATTCCCCAACACATGGTAGTACAGGAGGAAGGTCTCCGAGAGGCCTTCCTAAAAATAGGGGTAGTGGTAGACCTCAGAGTAGGAGAAAGCCAAGTATACTAAACAGAAACCTCAAGTCACACATGGACTTGGAATGACCATCTTCACAAGATGCAGTCATGAAATACACCTCCTTATGCCCCCCACCAAAATTCCTTGAGCCATACTTGGCATCATGGGTATCGTGAAACCCCGTGTCTTTCCCTCCACACATGGGAGACTATACACTAAACTGGAGTCATTTCCACCACCCCTTCAAGGTTACCCTACCCTCCCAAGGGTGAGTGTGCCTTGAAGAATCTCATCCAAAAAGATTCACAAAATAAAACTTCAAAAAACTCAACTTGAAAAATAACTTAAAATTTACATAGGACTCCATTAATGGAGTTTCAAGCTCAAGAACATGCAAAACTATAAAAAACATATAATAAAAAGGAGACCAACCTTACTCCAAAGTTAAAGGGGATTTGAAAGTTGAGAAAAGCTTTCCTTTCAAATTCTTCCCTGCAAAAGGCTTCCTCAATTTTGAATCTGTCTTTAAGAATGGAGAGTGGGTGAACACCCAACTCTTCCTAAAACCTTCCCTAACTAGGTAAACCTCCAAGACTAAACAAAGGTGTCAAGACCCTAACCATCCCTTTCTTCCCACTTGCATTAAGTCTCTATGAGTGGAGTTAAATGCAACTTGGGAAGAAAAGAGAGGTTAACCAAAGTTACACAACTCTTCAAATTCGCTCAAGTTTGAAAATGAGACTTTAGGGGAGCAATAAATAAGTTTAGAGGATCATTAATGACTGAAAATGACCCCTAACCCCTAGGGTACCAAGTTGGGTAGCTAAAATTGACACCAATTACCTTTTGGGAGCCCAAAAGACCCTCCTAAACTACACCTAAAGTTAACCCACGGATTTCTAAGTCAAGTTGACTATCTAGAAACTTCTAACTTTGGGTAAGCTTGGGCACTCCACATAGGTAGCCTTAGTTAAATCTACACCTAACCATGGTTCCCTTTACTAGCCATGTCAACATTAAATTGCAACAATTGTCAAATTTGTCACAATGAATAAAAACAAATGACATGACTTTTTCACATTAACATACTAATTGAAATACACACATGCAAACCACATTTATGAGTAAACCACATAACCAATGAGGTCCATGTTTCTTTATATAAATAGGACCTTAGAATGCAATAAATTTCACATAGGTTCCAATACTAGGTCCTCAATTTAGATCCACGGTCAACTATCCCTACACACTCATTGCACACATCAGTAGGTCAAAAACAACATGATATGAAAGCATAATATGACATCAATAATTTATTGCATATAACTATATCTGAATTCAAACTTAAATAAGTATATCATCAGTTTCCTAAACCAAATTTATCACAATACATTCATACATTTAATCACATGTCTGACATCATCATAAACTAAAACTGAACCAAAATATATAGTATCTCAAGTGTACCTTGATTGATAATCAGGTACTGAATATACAACATAGGATTCCACAAATCCTCAAATACATAAGAGTCTCAAAAGTTCAAAGTATGTCTAAGCATAATATCACTAAAACATAGAAAATAAAGTAGTAAAACAAGGACTGTCTGAGGTAGGTCTCACATCCACCCCCTCTAGGCATGAACTACTCTTGGAGTTCATCAAAGAGGTGAGGGTATTGAGGTCTCATCTGCGTTGTGTCCTCCTCCTACTGAGAGTAAATTCTCAGCACAAAATAGCCCAAAAGAATCTGGCATAACAACGGAAAACCATAGCCTAAAAGAGTGTGACACTAAAAACTAAAAGCACCCTAGGGGTGGGTATTACATCCTCCCCCCCTAAAAATAGGCTTACTCCTAAAATCCTACAACAAGGATAGAGATATGAATCTCTCAACACAAAGTAATAGTCTGAAAACATAAACAAGGTTTTATGTCTATGTTCAGTTTTCAAGTTTAAACTACAAGACACCTAATGAGCATACATTACCCAAAGTAGAAACATGGGCTCTGATACCATATTTAATGCCCCGCCAAGGAACCTAAGAGGAATTAACCTGAACATGATACTATGTTTGCAGAATAAAAAAAAATTTAAAGTTTACAAACAAGAACATACAACAAAGTGGAAGAAATTACCATTTACTCACATGAACACATACAAGCATAAATTACAAAACTCAAGGGTTGCATGAAGTAGAATTACGTAAGACCAAAAATAAATGAGACATCCATAACAAAATATTATCATTTTAAAAATAGATTACATAACAACATCAATGATATAATGGGGAACTCTGAGCATTACCAAAGAAATCCATTTAAACAGGTGGTGGCAAATTCTGATTTTGACCAATCGTTGTCATAACAACTAGGGCACCAATATGTGATTTTCTGCCAAGTGGGTTGTGTAGACCACGTGGGTGATGAGAGGAAATTGTATTTGATTTTCCCTTATCATTGTGATCCTTGAGATGATGGGTAAGCTCAAGAAACTCACCTCTCTTCATATATGATCTAAGTACTCGCTTGAACCTCTATCGTGAGAAAGTTCCAATATTTGACAGCCTATTGTATAAAGGCCCTCCTTCTAGCACCACTTCTATTGAGTATTTTATTTACACTTGAAGCAATAATTAGGAATAAGTGATACGAATTCCCATCTTGAAAGAGTGAGGAAGTCACTCCCAAGGTTCTCAGTGGTCATGTTACAAGCGCGTGGAGGCTCAATCGAAGAAAAATGTGAAAGTTCACAAGGAGGCCTTTGTTGGTCCAGTTCAAACTTAGGTTGAATCAAAAGAACTTAAAACACTTTTTTTATTTTATCTCTTCAATGTATGAAATTCCTATAAATGAAATTTTATACCAAAATCTAAGATGAATTTCTTACTTAACTAATTTTCCAAAAAAACATCGAGAGAGAGAGAGAGAGAGAGAGAGAGAGAGAGAGATTTAATCAAAAATAAATTCTAATGCACATTAACTAACATTGATCTAATCTTGCAAATTAAATATCAAAGAGATGGAAAACCCACAAAACATAAATCAGAGTAACTCACAATTCATATTTAGTATATGTAATCATCAGTGGAATTTCATCAAGACAGTAGATCTCTCAAAACTCATCAAATCGTGCAGCTACTCAAATTTACGCACACACAGGAAAAATTTATCTTTAAGCACAATAGAAGTACTCTCTTCAAACATTCATCACAGCAAAATCATTCAACAATAATTAACACCAACTAACAATAGGCAGAAGCAATCACAAAGAAACACATTCGGTTCTTGAAACAATGAAAATAAATTCTCATAATTTCACATAGATGGAAGGTTTTCACACCACAAATGTAACACCAAAATGCATGAATTTTATATTGAAAAACATCTAACCCTAATTACATTCTACATAACATTTTATATAGATATTTCATCCATAAATTATAGATCTCATAACTAGGGTTTCTAGCAACACAAAAATGGTGAAATAAAAATAAATCTACAGTTTAACTATAGGAAAACACTCTTAAACCTTTATTTATTATGCTAATGTGGATTTCCATCCATTATTACATTAAAATCATGCAAAAATGAGCTCCAATTGCTTCCGGATTTGTAGGGAAAGACTACAGTTCCTCCATTTTTTGTAAAAATACCTTCGTACAGGGCCCAAACTTTGATCTTAACATCCTAAATTGATGGATAAATTTTTTGACGTGTCATAAAACTAAATGAGAACTCTCTAAAAACCCAAAACAACTCATACCATGCAATCTACAGCCTTGAAAACTGACTTTCACTCAAAAATGTGATTTTGTGCATTTTCGGGGTTGTAAGGGCTCCAAATATTGAGCATCAAACTACCTCAGGAGATGAATGAAGACCAAAATACTAATTAACACATATTAAATAAACACTTAGTGCTGATAGAGAACATCTAGATGAGTTTCTTGAAATCTTTCAATAACTTCATCAATTTCACCAAAATCGGGAAGTTTCATGAACTTTAAGTGAGCTTGTTGTCTCTTCCGAAAAGACTTAAGCTGAGAACCAAACCTTTGTATTTATTTGACATGATCCATTATCTCCCTCATATATTTCTTTATATATAACATTTATTGTATGTCATCGTTTTTGTTTATCGCTACCACAATCCCCATGAATTGTTGGAAAATGTTTTTGTGGAGTATATTTTTTCTTGGTCCTCGTCTTGATATATTTGCATATAAATTCCATCAAAGAAATTTTCTATCTCCTCTACCCATAACAAGTCATCTTTTATTTTCTTTTCAATCTTTTCAAGGCTCTTGTGGCAGTCCTTGATGCAAAAACTAATGGCGCTTATCCACGTGTCGAACTTATTTGATTTTGAGCCTTCACATGTCTTTACCAAAACTTGAAAATGTTATTTCCTGATTTTCTTTAAGTCCTTCAATGCTTATTTCCATAACTCTAAAAAAATTTGATTCCATCTACAAAATTTATGAGCTGAGCTAGTTCTGTGACTATTATTTTGAAATTCCTTAGAACAATTTGAATTATCTCAGTGCCAAGTATTTCAAACTCTGCCTTCCAATTAGCTCACACCTTTACAAAAGAATTAAGAATTCCTTATGGCTCTGGTAGTGCTCTATTTTCAAGCATCACTTGCAATGATTCCTCTGGATGATTTTGGTCAATGGGAACAAACATTGGAGAAATATAGTCCTTAAGGACTTTATTTTGTTGACGTGGACCTTGAATCTCAATCTTGTCTTCTTGAAAATATGTAAAAATTTGGCTAACTCCTAATGTTGTTAATGTCTTACCACCTTCCCTAGTTTCTTCTCCCAAATCCACCTCTTCCATTACATAATAATTAGGTGTGACTTCATCTACACTGAAATTTGGAGGAGGTACTGCCACCTGAGCCTTCCATTTTCCACTCTTGACTTTGGTTACATATGACATCCTTTGTGCTTTTTGGTTGGTCACTCCTAAATGGAATGCTTGACCCAAAATGAGATAGTTCAAAATAATATGTTTATGTATATGTCCTCTTCCTATGTTAGACTTCCCTAGCCATCCAAGTGGGCTTAGAGGTAGTTTTAAGTGGTTCATATGTAGCCACATTTATCATTGAAGTCCCAATTTGATGTCCTTCATCTTCTTCCTCATCTTCATGTGCTTCCTCCTCGACATGTTCTTCTTTCTCTATATTTTTATCCTTTTCCTCTAAAGATGAAATTTATTTAAGCTTTTCCCACAACTCACTCATTGGCTTCTCTCTCCATTTTGGCACTTTCTCTACCTGTTTCTATTGTTTCTTCTTAGCTTCTTGGATTTCCCCAACCTGTGAGTGTGGTGGAGGAAAATTAGGTTGTACCTATAGTTTATTTTCATCTTGTGCTAATTAATCACCATTAGGCTTCTCAGTTTGCATCCTTGTATTAATGTATCCTTCTTCTAATCCTTCTTAGGTAGCGGCTATGTTTGTTTCTTTATCTTCGTTCCCTTCTTTCTCACCCCACTGGTCAGTTTTATCCATCTACATTTCCTCGATAGATGGATGGATAGGAACCTCTATTTTTTTGTTGTTCTTTTCCTATAGGAAGTTCCTCAATGTGGACTGGAGGGGACACCTAAACATTAAACTCCAATGAAATTATCAGGGTGTCAACACCTATATCTACATCACCTGTTAGCCTATCTACTGATAACCCTTTAAACCCTAGAATGCTCTCAAAATATGATAAACAAAACTCATATGATCCCAATTCATCCCCAGCTTCCACCTCCACTTCGGTACTTCTTTCTAAATCAACTATCTCCTTTTGACCCTCGGTTTGGATGAACTTCTCTTGTTCTTTTCTCTTGGTAGTTGTGGTAGCCTGCCGAGTTCTGAATACTATAATTACATCTTCTTCTTCTATCTCTTCCTCTTTCTGCTTTGATACACCTCTCTTAGTTGAGACACAAGTGAACCAGGAAACCAAATTGTGAAAGAGGGAATCTTAGTTCTTCCAGATGTGGATGGATTTTTCAGAGTGGGACCAATACCCTACGCTTGGGTACCGTCTAGAATTTCTTGAGTATGATGGAGAGAAGAATTTGAATTGTCTTTACCCTTTTTCTTTCTATACACTTGGCTCCCTACTGGACCATGAACTGATGTCTTCTTGGCATGCCCATAAGTTGTACTGGGAGAAAGGGAAGTGGCTTCTTTGAAGATAGGATTATTTACCTTGACACATTTTCCCTTTTCCACCTTTTTCAAAGGATCTTCCTTTTTCTTCATTGGAACTAGTTCCATATTGAATGGATTGTGTATCCATTTATTTTTCATTTCAATGGCATACCTTGCCTTGAATCTGATATCATCATTTTCTAAATTTTCCACTTTGGAATTTAAGATGGTTGATTGTACACTTTCTCCTGATTGTACAAAGGATCCAAAATGTTCTCTGAATCCTTGTCCCAAGTTCTTGGATGTATATTTATTTGGATGGAATGTTGTGAAAATTCTAGTGACATCGTGTAGTAATCTTGCATGGGACTTCATAATCATCTATGCAATTCATCAAATCGTCTTCCAAGTGACGCTCATGTTTGTAGAAGGCCACTTTTATCTTGCTAAAGGTGTCAATTAGATTGAACCTAGACCTAATGAGATTTTATTCTTGCAAGGGGTACTTATCCCATTCAACATGGATTGACTTGCATACCTTAATATCTTGGATTGTTTAGCCTCCAATAGAAATGGGGAAGTCCCAATATTTTTTCTTCTTCTTAACAATTTTCTCATATGCATCCACTATTTTTTGGGTGATCTCCATCAATATGATTCTATTAGAAGGGTACAAAGGAAACTTCTTTGGATTAACGGTACATCATTTTACATTAATTTAAGTAAAATTACAAAACTGGATGTAATATTCTCTGAGAATTCTAATTTTGGTAGTGTCCTCCTCTTAAATTTTCTTTGCATAGTCACCCTCAATAGACTGGATCATTGACAACATGAAGGCATCATTGACAATTATGAGCTATCCTCCTTTATTTCCTCCTTCCTTACCAGTTGAGATATATCATGTAAGGGTAGACGTTAGCATCCTGTAGAGATCCCTTCTTATATAACCCTAGGTATTTTTCTCATGCAGAAAATAAATAGATAATGTAAGAGGTCATGTAGAATCTTGGGTTGACTGACTTTACATTTTTTATTGTTTATCCATATTTTCGCTAGTGATGGCTCCCCAGTAAATTATGGCCTTTCTACCTCTTATCTTCTATATGATGAAAATAATCCAGGGCTCCATTTGTCTTGTTTATAGCAGCCCCCAAACCATGCTAATAAGAGTGACATAGTTTCACATGTCCTCTATCAGGCACCCCCTATGCATATCTAACTTTTCCAATTTCTCCTCCTTACGAGGGTGTATTAATTATTACTTGTTTATGATTTCATATATGTTTGTAGTAGCCTCAAAATATCTTTGCCCACATTCCTTGGAGATAGGAAAGTAATTATCTACAATTAGAATTTGGAAATACCTCTTCTATGATATCTGGTCTAATATTTAGAACTACATCTCCATTTTTATTCTTCACAACCCTCTCATCTGGTATGTAGTGCTCGGCAAGGGTCATGATGAGGTCTTGGGCAAGGATAGATATTGGGTTCCCAGTAGTATTAATCATTCTGGAGAGCACCATAGTTGTGCAGTCAGATGAGCAACCATATGGTTATGTAGTTAGTTTTAGGAAAGAATCCCAGTCCATATGTCCAATGTCTATATTAATAATCTCACTATAGAGATTACCCATCTATCTTAGAGCATGATAAACTTTGTATTGGTACTTCATTAGTAGGATGGTGGTCATACTTTGAATCTGCATTCACAAACAACCCTTGTCATCATGATTTATTGGAAATAAAAACTACTTCAAAGTAATTAAGACTAAAAACATGAAGGAAACTGGTTAATCTAACCCTAAAAGAGAATTAAAAACCCCTAAAATTGAAGAAAAAGACTCAAACAATACAAAAAACCCTTCATTGGTATTTTTAGACTTGCAGGTTATCAGGGTCTGAACTCCTTGATTGAAGTTTTGGAACCCCTAAAATCTGCAAGTTGATGGTCTCTTATTGTGAAGGGTTCAAACATTCAGAACTTTGGGCTCCGATACCCCTTTTAGTGTTTCAGAATCCGAACACATTGAAAGTCTCTGTAGCATTAAAGGATCTTGTAGTTATGGAATAGGGATTGGGGTATTATATTTCCCACCTCATTTCGGGGTATTGGGGTCTAAAGACCTCAATACCCTGTGGTATCGATTTGTGGTGGTAATGTTCTTTTGCATGAATTTGGATACTCAAACCCTGAAGATCCAAAGATCTATAGTTTGATAATACAACAAAAAAAGGAAAACAACCTAAATGAAAAAACTACATAAAACAAACCTAAAAATAGAATCCCTAACTAGACCTAAATAAAACCCTAAAAGAGTATTAAAAGGACTCGAGAAACTACTAAACAATAAAACTAGGGAAACCAAAAAAGAAGACTAACCCTATTTCAGTCAAGTGAAAGAAAGACAATAAATCTACGATGCAAGATGAGCTCAACGACTGAACAAGGCCAATTAGGGGTGAAAAAATCAAATAATGGTGTGAAGAGGTAGAAATAGAATCACTGAAAGCAGGATGTGAGCTCTAAAAACTTGAAATTGCAGAATGAAGAAAAAACTAAGTGCTAAGCTTCTTATATAATCACTAATATGGGGTGATGTCATCATTCAGTGTTTGGAGGATTAGGGTGTTGGGATGTTGGAGGCTGAAAACTCTAAAATTTAAGCACCCTAAAGTTAATGCCTTAGTTTTTGAGGGTAGTCAAGATTCGATCTTTCAAAGGTGTCAGTGTTAAAGGAACCCCGATACTGCGAAAGTCCAAAAACAAACCAAAAAAAGAAACTAACTCCTCAAAAATAACCAAAAAGGAAAAGAAGAAAAAGAGGGGGAAACATTAAAAAGTGACCTAAATGACATGAAACTATCAGTAGCACATGGGGCCGCAATCTGACTCGCCATATGCCTAACCAATCCAACCAAAAGGGCCCCACCAAGAAGAAGAAAAATCAAAATAGGGGGTACCCATTAGGCCAAGTGACCAAAATGAGGTGTGTGTTGTGGAACCATAACAATCCCTTAATCCATAGAGATACAAGACTTGAAGGTACCATCAAATCATTTTAAGGTACTTAATCTTCAAGATCATTACAACCACCTTCTCATGATAATACTTCTCAAACAAGAAACCCTTCGACTGAGTCAAGTGAAGAAACAACTCATACACCTAACCTCGTTCTAGTATAAACCCATGTTTTAACTAAGGGAAAAAGGAAATTATTTGAGAAAGAAGCTGAAAATGTTAGGAAGAAAGGAAAAACTAAGATGTATGAATCACAAAGTCCTAAAGTTCCTAAACAAGGATCTACAGAAAAAAAAAAAAAAACCATTAGTTGTCAAGGGAATTAAGAAGCCTGCAAGTAAACTAGAAAGGGTTAATAATAATACTAAGAAGCCCCCTGAAAAGGAAGTAAGGAGGAGTCATAGGATTTGTGAGAAACCTAAGAAACCCATGGGTAGGAAAGAAGCTAAAGACGATCACATCCTCATTCCAACTAAGTCAGATACAACTGTATCTGATACTAGAGAAGAAAAAACATTTGAAAATACCAGTAGACCTCCTATAATGCCTCAAACTTCTTCCACATCAGGTGAATCAAGAGACACAGAATAAGATTTTATTCACTCTAGTAATTTTCTGCACAATTAGGATATGGGTGATGAGGTTGAACAAGAACAAATAGAACAAATTGATCAAGAAAACTCTGAAGAAGAATAGATCACTAGAGGCTTGGAAAACCTTGCAAGAGCCTCAAAAAGACTATTGACAAAATTAAGAAATTTCTATTGACAAATACCTTTTTCATCCTTGTCTTATGTCACATTAAAATTGTGGGAAAAAGGAAAAGGAAAAGGAACAATTATAATAAGAACTGAGGAGGAAATATGAGGAAATTGTGCAATTAAAGAAGAAGATAGAGATTTTAGGTACTTTGGTCCTTAACCTCATGGAGTGAAGACCACTTCCTCAAGTCTATGCACTATGACTAAAAGAGTTGTACCTTTTCTACAAATTGTTAAGAGTTCTCTCAAATCTCCACTCATCCTTGCTTATTGCACGTGATGATTTTATGATGGAATACCAAACTTATACACTACAACATAAGAATCTTCTATGTGAACTATATCTGCATAATTATGTTGTTCTATTTGATACCAAATGGAATCAATTATTTTCTTTGGGGATGTTCAATTGAGGGATTTCATGTCCTATGTGCATAATAAAAATACTAGAGGGGAGAAGTGCAAAGAGTATGAAAAAGTAGAACAAATTGCTCCACTACCCCTTAGGGCGTAGGTTGAAGATCATGTAAAAATCTTCTATGAATGGAATAAATTATTTTACATCCCTAAAAATTTTCCAAGATAATGGCACTAAGGGAAAAAATTTCATACATAACTTGAGAACATGGAACCTCAAATTAAAATAGTGTTTTTGAACTTAGCTCGTAGATGCAATGAATTGCCTAATAACCTCAAGAAGGTATGCCTACATTCACTAAAACAATTTCATGCAGTAGTCTGCAGGGAAGCCACTTACATGCATATTGGTCAGAGCCAACAGGAATGTGATGACGGGACTTTGTGACCGGCCCTGCCAACAGGGTATAAGTTGTCACCGGGTACCAGAGTATCAACCAACTCCACCTATAGAGGTTTATAGGAGAATGAATTATCCTAGCCTCCAATCACCTGGTAGTCAAGTCTCGATGGTGCGGGGGAGCTAATTTTGGCAGGTAACTATTGTTCGAGGTGATAGCTAGTTTTTACTCATCTTTTCCAGGGATTTTAAAAGGGGGTGAGGTTTCCTGTAAGCACTTTAGATTTACCAAACAAATCACAAAATCTAGATCAGAGTTAGAGTATATTTCTACTTATAGTCATGCAATACATATTCAAACATCAACAATGCTCCAATGCAGGAAAACAAAACTAAATACCTGATACACAAAGAATCAGCGATTCATACACATCCAGTAGTAAAGGGAGATAACATTATTTAACTAAATGCAAAACACCAGAGCAAAGGACATAGGAAGAAATACATCATGAAAGATGTTTTCTAACTTCAGAGATCAGAACAATAAATAACAAATGGCCACAAGCTATTCTTCTTTCTTTCATTAACTTGAAATGATTCCAACATCACTGGCGAGTACATTCATGGCTCTAAGGGAGAATTAAGCTACAGAGAATATGCTGAAAGTAAAATCCTAACTTCTATTTTCTATTGCTATTGGACAGAGAAATCCTCAATTTTGTCGACCCTTGTTAAGGCATCGGTCTTATTATTTATACACAAAATTGACCTAATCTACCTATACACTTGCTAAATAAAATATAATATATGTGGCCGTTACTACCTCCACCACTTACAATCATCTCAGGATGCACAACATTTTGAAAAGATGGAAGAAGAAGAAAGGGGAGAAATCTAGAAGAATTAGCCTAGAGAAGAGGGCCATGGTACTTATAGAAGAAACTTTCTTATCCCGGTAACTTAGGTCATACGCCTCATTAATGCTGATTGCGGCTTCCTATCTTCGAGGTGCACCAGGTAATAAATGTGGGAGCGATGCCTTTGGGGAATAAGAAGACATCTTTTCAAAACCATCCTATCCGCCTGACCTATCATCATTTGTATCACCTAAATTCTGACCTTTATTAATTGTTGACAGTGATCGGTCAGCTCCGGGGAACCTTGATGCAGATTGTTGCAAAAGAATACAAAATTGGGACTCGGAATTCTAGAGTCCGGAAGCTTACACTCAAAGAATAACACATCTTCAAAAATTTTCCCTACTGGAAAAAATATCTGGAGACCGGAAGACTTCATTGTTCTTTACATTTTTGGAATGTCTCTTTAATACAATCTTGGCAGTCTTTGGTTGCCTCCAACTAATCGTCCACATCCCTGGCACCTTCTTTGAACTCTATAGCCATCTTTGCGGCATCGTGCACCCGGAGAAACATGCAGGTGAAACATGACACTTTTGCTCCATCAAAATATATGGGGGACCGAAACCATGCCTCCATTATTTCATCAAACTTACTCAAAAAAAAATCCACCGAAGAAAATGTCTCAGTGCTAAAGGGATCGACTGATGAAACCCTTGTGATGAATGTCGCATATAAATTTAAAGAATTTTGAATCATCGAGACTTTACCCTTCAGGGCCACTACCAGTTTCTTGCTTGTCTAAATTTTAAGACCAAGTCTGGAATGTTGGGCCTAGAGGAACCCAAAATCTTCATCTCCCAAAATAACCAGCTTCATGACAGCTTCTTCCCCAAAATTCATTATTTCTTCCAACTCACTTTTCCATTCTTCATATTTTTCTATCTCCCCCTCCCACTGGGAAATGGCATCATTTACCTAGCCCAAGATGTTACTAGCCTGGTGGAGGTCCGGGAGTGTAGCTATCAGAAAATGCCTTACGTCTCCTAACTGCTTAGTTACCCAATCATCTATAGCTTGCACTTTCTTCTTCATTATTCTTAGTGCATTGATATCACCCTGCGGGAGTGGTGTTCCATATGTGGAGGCCTCTGGAGGAATCATAGCCAATGGTTGCATCAATTCTGCAAGAAGCATGAGGAGATTTTCATTTGCTTCCTTTGCCTCTTTCATCTTTTACGCTTGCTTATCATACTGAGCCTCAATTTCCTGGCTAGCCTCTCTTAATAGGTCCAGTTCTCCCTGTTTATCTCTTCTCCATAGAGGGACCTCTGTGATAGTGTATTATGCACCTCATACTGCTGCTTCTTCTTTGTCTAAGGGAGGTTTCACTACTATCACAACGGTGTTTCCTCCCAGACCATTCCAAATAGTATAGAGGGTCTGGGCCTTTTTAGGCTTTTGGGCCTCTTGATTTTGGGCCATCATCTTGGCCAGAGAGAGAGGATCTCTCACTGCTGCCAAGGCCTTTCTCTTCCTTGACTCTACCAGCCATTATGGCGGTGCAGGCGGTCTTACTGCTAGGTCTTGGACACTTGGGTCCTCTTCAGGAGTTTGTTGTGCTTCCCCGACATCTGTAGTCATTATGGACTCTTTTTATTTATCCCTGGGGTTTCCCTCTTCTCCCACCTCAATGCTATCTATATCCATATTTTTAGGGCTCTCCCCCACATCCTATTGTTGTTGCATTCCTTTGGTTTTCTTTGTCGAGACATTATCCTTAAGGGTTATATTATCTAGAGGGGGCAAAGGTGTCCGACCTCAGTCTGACTATTCTGCTACAAAGACCACCTTGCCGAATGTTGTAACCTGAGGTAATGGGTTACCCAAGGTATTCAGAGGCATTTAGAGCATGACGACTGGGGGTATGGTTTCTCCTGAAGGTCCGATTTCCCTAGCCATAGTCAATTGCTCATCTTGTGCTTGCCTTTCTCATGTCTTGGTCCCCGGGACCGGTGTTTCTTCCACACCTTGTGTGCTTTCTTGTTCCTACTCCTGGGTCTATTTTTCCAGGGCAACTTCTTCTTGTTATCTTTCCCCTTCCCTGGGGATAATCTCTACTTCTTGTGCGGCAATCTCCTCCACCACCCTCTCCACATCTTCCTATAATTTTACCAGGTCATCAGTCTGGAAGATGTCATCAAAACTATCATGGGGAGGGGAGGGCTCCAGAGTATTTTCTATTTTTGGGGAGGAAGGGATGAGCTCCACGGGAATACTACCTGATGGTCTGGGGCTTGCATCTATTCTTGGTGGAGGATTATCTATTCTTTGTTTTGTTTTCCTCATCTGCAATGGGGCCCCGACATCCATAATAGTCGCACCCTTATCCTTCGTCTCCACCACCTAGCTCATTAGTGTTGCAAGTGAAGGGGAGCCTAAAGGAATGGAAGATCCCACTTGAGTGACCAAAAAACCAAGAGAAAGTATGACGCTAATTGTTTTGCCCAGCTGTCGAGACGACTCGAGTTGGGTATGAAGTTGTTCCATTATAGGGGCCAGAACTAAGGACAAGACCGGGGCTAGGGTGCTCTCTTTTGATTTCCCCTTATCTCTTCTCTGTCCAGGCATTACAGAGCCCATAGAAGATCCTCACAAAATTGGACCATCTTGAAAGGTGCTCTTTTTACAAACCCATGAAAAATATTCACCACTGTACTTCACCACATCTTTGGTGATGTCCTCTATTGTCAAAATTTCCAGGCCGGAGGGAGAGCCATCTTGTCAATATCTTTAGATTTGTATTTTGGGTCCTCCATGGGCCCTGTATCTGAGAATTCCTTTGGAAAGGTCTGAAGACCCATGTGTTTCATCATTCCTTTGGTCATCCTCTCATAATGTTGACTCAGGACCTCAAAGTCATCCTGGCAATTTTCCCAAAAATATTCAATGTGAGGCTCATGGGGCGCTGATGCCTGGGGTAATGCCTGATTTATTTTTCTTAGCGGATCAAAATTGTGTTGCGCCAAATAGAACTCTACCAGCCCCAAACTTTTCAATTCATTGTCGGCTTCTTTGGCCGCTGCAAGGCTGCAAGTGTAATTCCTACAAGTGATTGGGAAGGGAATGGTGGTAACCTTCTTGAGGCCATATTAAGTATGGACCTCTAGGATCTGTCTACAATACTCCATCAAAATAATCCTATCCCCACAGTGTTTGGGCAATAGGTAGGGCTTGCCAGAGAACCCAGTCACCCGAATGTATGAATGTTGTTGGAATTGAATAAAATAATAGTCATAGGAACTCACTAAGGCCATTGCCTCCTTTGACAGCCAGTAACTAGGATCCCAAGTGGGTATCAAAATATTGTAGTAAACAAAGGTATCATTTACACGACAGAAATTGGGAAGCTAGCTTCCCATTGAATATGGGAGAAATGATCCCAAGGGGCACTCTGGCTAGGCCCTATCCCAAGGATGCCCACTGTCTGTAAACACTAGAATTTAGGTCTTTGGTTTGTCAGTGCCCATAGAACATATGAAGTCATGTGGAACTTTGATGACCTACTGACCTTGTTTAGCTAGAAGTCCATATGATTGGCAATAATGGTTGCCCAATCAAAGTTTTTCCTGTTGGTGGTGATGTTGTATAGAAAGTAGTACATCTAGGTTGAAAAGTCCTGAGCATGTGGTTCCCGAAAGACCCGACATAAAAAAATGATCCCCGCTTGTATGCTTTCTTATAAATCCATGCAGGGGATCTCCAACTTCATTTTCCTTTATTCCTTCTTCGGCATCTTCATCCAGTGGGTTTTAAGGTGTTTTCGAGTAGCCTGTTGGACTTTGTTGAACTCTTGCAGTGACGTGGCCCAGGAGATAATAATAGAGTTGGAAAATTGAGGGATTCCCTGTCTCAAAGAAAAAGTGGCAATGTAGAGGGACACTAGGGGCGTTGGGTAGCCCATTGGAAGGGAAGTAGCAAGTATTGCAACCCAGATGGTTGTGTTGTATTGTTCTGCCATAGTGAGAATCAGCTCCGGGGACTACATAAAGCAAGGGAAGCAGGCAGCTTTGATTATGTCAAACCTCTATGTCAGTGATTAGTTGCAATTTGGAATCCACCTTGTATCCCATGATGACACCAACCCTTAGATATTTTGCGGTGAGTGGGAGCTTCTCCAATTCTTTCTCAACCCTTGTCTTGGTGGCTACCCTTGTTGAGGTGGACGGGAGTTCCGAACTTCTAGGAGGGGAAGATACTTCAAACATGTTTCTTGATGAGTTTTTGGTAGCCTAAAAGACATGACAACTATTAATACAAATAATCAAATATAATAAACTCCCGAGTTCCAGAGATTTTATCACCATTTTGCACTTGTCCTCAAGAAGATGTTAGTTGATATCAAATCCCAGAAATGTAATAAATGAAATAACTTACTTCAAATTTGATCAACACCTCGAGGTCCTGAGGATTCTGGTTCATATGAAAAATGAGATGAAGACTTTAGGATTACACAGAACCTGTAGTCTGCAAAACTGACAGTTATTGAAATGACCTAGCAATTTGTCGTACTGGGCTAACGTGGGTTATCATGTGGTCATGCAATGAACAGAGTAATGGCATTCATTGTGACGGTTGTCTCAACATGAATGGGAGTGAATTCCACTTGGAATGGTTTTAAATGCCCATGTGTGGGGAATTAATCCCGCCATTAATGATGGAGTGACAGAGGAGAGGGAAAGGCCACAACTCAAACAGACGAGGTGACAAGATCAAGTCTAGCGAACACCAGGCGGACGTGTTCAAATTTTCTTAAATGATGCAAGGGTGCGGTGAACTCATCATAGGATGGGTAGGACTCGAAGGAATATACAGACCGTGAACATGAATTTATAGATGACTATATAGGATGACACGCTATGAACACTATTAAAAGGAGTCCAAAGAATGATATTTACATAGGCTACCCATACACACAAACAGACTACAACTAACCTACAAACCACTACTACCTACAAATTTACAAAGAATTACAAAAATTCACACTATTCTAAATTATCCACAAATGCACAGAGGGCAAAAAACCCTCTAGAAAAGCCATCCCACCAATGGGAGGTGATGACAAAGACCAGAACACAAAGAAAACAAAGCCCAAAAGTAAGGGAACAAATCAATTACTTATCTCCGGCTTTATCTAGATGAATAAAACAATGATAAGTATCTATTAACTCTATCTTTAGCTTCTTGCCAGCTAGGCATTTTGTCATTTTCTAAATTTTATGTTCTCTCAGTCAATACTTCAGTTAGTCATCGGTGATAACTAACTGTTCTATCGGTGTGACTTCAGTTGTCATCAGGTTCTCCGGCCTTGTCTTTTCCGTTGGGCAACACTGAAATTTTGTCCATCGGGTTACTCTATTTTTTTCTCGTTGGGCAACACTGTAACTTTGTTCTTTTACTCTGACCGTTGGGTGCACTCTATCGGTGTATTCAGTCACTTAGTGAATACTAGACTTATATTCATTACTGATTAGCATATCCTTTATTTGTGAGTTCTTTGAAATCTTTGGCAGTATCTCTATGACCATACAGAGTATATTAAGTTGACATCAATGACAATACAATACAATACATTAACTAATTTAATGCCTTGCATGATCATCAACTTAACATCTTCAAACATTTAATCATTTACATGTCATCAATCTCTCCCTTTGGCATTGATGACAACATACTATATTATCATACTATACTATTTCTAATACAATATGTAATATATAGTTTCATCAAGCTTTCCTAATGTAACTATTACAAATGTCTGGTTTTCGGTAAGCTCAAGTAGCTTTGACTTGATTCTTGAAGGATTTCTATATGTCTTCAATCCCTTCACTAGATGGATGTAGAATCTTTCTTTCTCTGATTTGATGTGTTCTCCTTCTATGTCAAACTCTCTCCCTTTGACTGTTCTCCTTTCTTTTGATGTTTTCTATTTCACTTGTCAGCAACTCTCCCTCTGTATAATATTTCCATATAATCTCTCCCTGTTGGAGTAATGTGATGATGGATAATCTCTCTCCCTTTCTAGAAGGATGTGATAATATAGATAATCTCTCTCCCTTTGATAGCAATGCCAAATAAATATCTCACAAATATCTGAAATTAATGTCAAGCAAACTTTTCTCTCCATCCATAATATATTCCTTGAATTTCCCTTATCCATCAGCAATACAAAAATATGCTCTAGTGCTTGGTGATGATATATACCTGTTTGTATATATATGTAGCTTTGATGTTCATCTCTTTGCTTGCATCAATCATGAATGATATTCTGATAATATGTAGGCTGATGTAGCCTTCTAGTCAGCTTACTGACCAGTAGACAAGGGTCTGACCCCTAGTCTCTTTCTCAAGTACTCAAATGCATCCTTGGGCAGTGGCTTGGTGAAGATATCGGCCAATTTTTCCTTTGATTGCACATACTCAAGTATCACCTCCTTTGCCTGAACTTGTTCTCTCAAATAATGATACTTGATGGCAATATGCTTTGTTTTAGTGTGCATGACTGGATTTTTGGAAATGTTAATTGCACTTGTATTATCACAATAGATAATTACTAGTTCTAAAATTTGCATATGCATACCTTCCAGTAACTATTTGATCCATGCAATATTTGAGTAGTTTGTAGCAACAGCAACATACTCTACTTCTGCAGTAGATTGTGAGATGCATCCTTGTTTCTTGTTGATCCATGTGACAAGTCTGTCACCCATGAAGAATGCTCCTCCAGTTGTACTCTTCTGGTCATCAATATTTCTATCCCAATCAGCGTCGGTAAAGACCTGAAGTTCAAATCTATCTTCTTTTCTGTACCATAAGCCATATTCCTTGGTATTCTTCAGATATCTTAGGATTCTTTTCATAGCAGTCATATGTGACTCTCTAGGATTAGTATAAAATCTAGCAACTATTCCTACTGCATGTGCAATATCTATTCTGGTATGTACAACATACATGAGTTTTCCAATCATTGATCTGTACAAAGTTTGATTTACCTCTGATGACTTGTCTTCCTTTGTCAGTTTGCATCCATTTTCCATCAGTGTTCCAACTGGTTTGGATTCTTCCATCTTGAATATTTTTAGTACTTCTTTGATGTACTTGGATTGTGTAATGAAAATACATTTTCCTTATTGCATGATCTGCAGACCAAGAAAGAACTTAATCTCTCCAAACATAGACATCTCAGTATTCTTTGCTCATCTCATTCGCAAATGATTTGCATAGCATATCATTGCCTCCAAATATGATGTCATCAACAAATATCTCAGTAATCAAAGTGTTAGCATCAGTATCTTCCTTCAAGTAAAGATTACTGTTTTCACTAGTTCTTACAAATCCAATACTTATAAGATAGGAATGAAGTCTTTTATACCAGACTCGAGGTGCTTGTTTCAATCCATACAGGGCTTTGTGAAGTCTACATACCATGTCCCTCTTGTCTGGATCAACAAACCCTTCTGTTTGTTCAATGTATACCTCTTCTTCAAGTATTACATTTAGGAATGCAGACTTGACATCCATTTGATATACCTTGAATCCTTTATATGCAGCATAAGCAAGTAATATTCTTACTCCTTCTTGATGACATGCAACTGATTAAATGTTTGATAATGTTAATTTGAAGATGATGCAAGACATTAAATCAGTTAATGGCTTATATTTTCATTGATGTCAACTTAATATCATCTGTACGGTCATGTACATAATGCCAAAGACTTCAGAGAATCGATGGAACAATGATAATGCTTGCAGAAATGCATAAAAGTCAAGTATTCACTAAGTGACAGACAACACTGACAGAGTGCACACCATTGGTAAAGATAGAGAAAAGGGTCACAGTGATACTCAACGAGGAGAAGAGAGTGTTGCCCGATGAAGCAGAATCACAGGATGCCCGACGAAATAGGAGACAGTGTTGCCTAACAGACGGAGATCCCGAAGCTAACTGGAGTTACACCGATGGAACTGGCAGTTGTCACCAATGATGAACTGTAGAATTGACCGACAGAACAGAGAGTTTAGAAAATGACAAAATATCTAGCTGGCAGAGCTTAAGGATAGACTTAACTGGTTGTTTTATTTTTTTTATTTGACCACAGTTAAGTAATTGATTTAAAGAAGATTTATACAGTTGGCAAGAAGATAACTATGAGATAAATCAGGATTTAAAGCCGTAAATCAATTTGGCTGGATTGTTTTTCACGCTAAGAATCAAGAATTAAGGAATATCATGTCTATATAAGAAACAAGCATAATTCATTTCTGTAAGCCATTAGATACATGGAAGGGGAGTGAATAGAAAGAGGATGCTAAAGAGAAACTGGTGAAGGATAAACTTCATACAGTCCTGATCAATCAAGCTGAGGCAGAGCAAAAGAATTCTACAGACACCCATGAACAGTGAAGCACAGCATCACAAAGCAGAAAGTGTGGAGAAAAATGAATTGAATTGATACATTGATAAGAGAGGTATTGTGCTTAAATAGATATGAAAATTTTCAATTCAAAGTTGCATTAGAAACATGTCATAGTGTTTCAGTTTAACCATTGAAGCATCAAGTCTCTTAACAGAGCAGGACTTAACAGTCTTCTATAATTGAGGTATATCCTAACAGATAGCCAAAAATAAAAGTAGCATTGAATTTGCATAAAGCCTATTGACAGCCTAAGAAGAAGGTTGATTCAAGGATGGTAGAAAGATTTTCCTAAAGCCTATTGACAGTCTAAGAAGGAGGCTGATTCAAGGATGGTAGAAAAATAGAT
>MU224170.1:1293632-1311539 GCA_018584345.1 Thuja plicata | reverse complement strand
CAGTGGCCTTAAAAATTAATCCTTAAATCAACCCTTCAAAACTTATAACCACAAATTATTTCTCAAGTTATCTTCTGTCCTACAAGATGAATGCCTTGAATAACTTATATCAATTTACTACTTGTCAGATTTCTCTGTTAAACCTTATTCCTTATGTTTACCGATAATCAGTCATCTATTTACTGAAATACAGTAAATATGCAGAGTATACTGATATATCCAGAATGAATTATGTAAGATAAAAAAGAGTAAAGAAATGAATCATACACACATAACACATGGATTTTAACGTGGAAACCCTGTAAAGGGAAAAAATCACTGGGACCAGTACCCCAAATTTTCACTCTTCTGAAGTGAGCCCTGTTAAGAGCCAACCCTGTTAAAGGTTACAAACACATTGTTAGGTGTGACCTTGTTAGAGGATTTTATACATAGAGGTTGTCACTTAGTATCAGGCATCTAATGCTGTCATCCTTGAATCAGCTTCTTTTTTAGACTGTCAATAGGCATCGGGCATATCCAATGCTAGTTTCATGAATCAACCTTCTTGGCACTCCTTGAGATGTACCTCAATATATAGAAGACTGTTAAGTCCTGCTCGGTCAAGAGACTTGATGCTTTAATGGTTAAACTGAAACATTATGACCTATTCATATTGCAACTTAATTGCAGATTTTCAGATCTATTTAAGTACATTACCTCTCTTACCAATGTATTAATCCAATCCTTGTGCTCCACACTTTCTTCTCTGTGATGTTGTGCTCACTATTTGTCAGTTGTATGCAGAATTCCTTAGCTCTCCTTTAGCTTGTTTGATTAGCACTGCCTAAAGTTGTTCTTCATCAATTTATCTTTATCATCCTCTTTCTATTCACTCTCCTTAATCCCTTTTTAAAATGAATTAAGCTCTTCTCTTATATAGACATAATATTCATTGTTTCTTGGTTCTTGATTCTTGGCGTGATAAACAATCCAGCCAATTTGATTTAAAGCATAACTCCTAATTTGTCTCGTAGATATCTTCTTCACAACTGTACAAATCAGCTTTAAATCAAATACTTATCTTCAGCTTTATCTGGATGAATAAAACAATGATAAGTATCTGTTAACTCTATCTTTAGCTTCTTTCCAACTAGGCATTTTGTCATTTTCTTAATTCTCTGTTTTGTCGGTCAATACTTCAGTTAGTCATTGGTGATAACTGACTATTCCATCGGTGTGACTTTAGTTGTCATCGAGATCTCCGCCCCTATCTTTTCCGTCGAGCAACACTGAAATTTTGTCCGTCAGCTTACTCTGTATTTTTCTCATCGGAAAACACTGTAACTTTTTTCTTTTACTTTGACCATCAGGTGCACTCCGTCAATGTATTCAGTCACTTAGTGAATACTAGACTTGTATGCATTACTGATTAGCATGTCCTTGATTTGTGAGTTCTTTGAAATCTTTGGCAGTATCTCTATGACCATAAAGATTATATTAAGTTGACATCAATGACAATACAATACATTAACTTATTTAATGCCTTGCATGATCATCAACTTAACATCTTCAAACATTTAATCAGTTACATGTCATCACAATGACAGGTGAAGCTTAATTTATATCCCTTGGGTTAAAATGTACCATTCCCTTCTGCAAATCATGAGAAAAAGGCAAACCCCGGACTCTGGGCCCGAGAATCCCGTGCGATCACACCCTCAAACTAAAGAGGAAGTAACCGCACAAGAATCCTTGGGTCCAGAATTTGGCTGACCAGAAGGAACAAAACACTCTGGAACCGGGTCCTGGAGTACAGAAAACCAAAAGGAAGTGAAAACAACGGCTACATGGAGGAAAAAGGCTGGAGAAAACAAAAGGGCCAAAAAGAAACAAAGGAAGAACCAAAAGTGAAAAAGAGGGACCCAACATTTTTCCCACAAAATGTAGGGATGGGTATGCAAGGTATAACAAATGGTGACTCGCTGGGATAAATGCCTTAGTGCATTTGAGAATCACAAAATCTCTGGTTAGAAAAATTGGGACTCATCATTACCCGAAGCATTTCATTTGCAAGGCGCGAGGTGTTTGAGAAAATCTAACTCACCATGATTCAATCCTTCAATCTCTTGTTAGATGTAAAGTGTGTGCTTTGGAAGAAAATCAAACCAATGATTTTTGGGAGAAACAGAGAGATGGCACTGAGTGCATCAGACCAAAATCACTATATCATGCACAATCCTTCAGATCCTAGAATTCTCTATTCTCCAGCTTTTCTTTTAATTTTTTTTGAATATGGGGAAGGTCGTACTCCTTTCACTGTGAACCTTAAGCTTGGCTAATTTTCACAGTGGTACTTCTTTCACCTTACCATCCATTTTGATTTACTGAATGGGAGTGACTTTCCAGACCTAGGATATTCTTTTGATTTTCGGATATGGCCAATAACTAGTGCAACCGCTATGCTCTCAGGGATCATACAATTACTTTCTCTTTATAATTTTCTATTAACTGATGTCAAGACTTTCGAGATTTGAATCCGATGAAGATTGCCCATAATATTTTACCATGCATATAAAATAACTTCGGAGTGAGGACAAATCCCACCATGCTAACAATAGATTTTGGACTAACCAAAATGTGTAAGGCACCATTCCAGGGACTAGATGTCATACCTGTCTATAAGAAGAGATCAAAACACTAGGAACCCAAAAGAATAAGACACGCAAAGCAAAAAGAAACCAAAGACAAAAAAAATACAAAGAAAAGAAAGTAGCTCCAGAGGGCTGCCAACTATTTACAAGGACAAAACACTCCCAAGGAGTGCCAGGAAAATTTACAGGCAGGGACATAACATATGATACAACTTTGGGGAAAACTTACCTCTCGCCTTCACTCGAAGTAATGTTTGAGAAATTTTCCATTGACGGGCAGTGGAATGGCTTCTCCAGTCATGGCACTGAGGTGATGAGTGTTGGCCCCACATATCTCCAAGATTAAATAAGGTCCGAGACAGAGCCTTTGAAATTTAGTATGCTTTCCTTTCTTCTCCCGGGCTTTGTCCCACAAGAGGATTAGGTCTAAAATCTGAAAGGATTTGTATTGGGCTCTTATGTTGAACCAGCGTTTGACAACTGCTTGGTGATGGGAAAAATGCTCCAGTGTCATGTCTCTTTGTTCTTCCATTTTCATCAGGCTCAAGAGGTGAACCTCTACAATGTTATCCTAGGTGTTGAAATCTTGCATGAACTGCAAGATAGGGATTTGTAATTTTATTGGCAACACGGGCTTTTGGCCATAAACCAGGTGAAATGGAGAAGTTCCTAGGGCTTCCTTAATCCTGATGCAATATTCCCAAAGGGAGAACCTGATTTTCTAGTGCTAGTCCCGAGGATTCTTCTCTAGCAAATGTTTGATTACTTCCAGCAAATTTTTATTGGTGGATTGGGCGACGTCGTTACCCTGGGGATAATAGTTGCTGGAAAACTTACAGGTGATCTTTCTCTGATAGGTCCATTCTAGAAGTTGCACTGAATAAAATGTCAGACCATTGTCACACATGATAGCAAAAGGCATTCAAAATCTTGTGATTATGTTCTCTTCCAAGAACTTGATGACTACATCCGTAGTATGGTTTTTTGCATGGGACTGCCTCAGACCACAGGGTACAGTAATCGGTAGTAGTTAAAATGTATCGGTGGTTGGTGGATGATTTGGGGTTTATCTCCCAGATAAATTTGAATGCCCATTGGGCAAAGGGTCGAACCTCAAAGACCATCTATAAAGGCATTGTCAGGTTCCTCTCATGAGAAGTGGAGGTTTGACAGGTATGGCACTTCCTTACGTGAACATGAACATCTTTGAAGATAAAGGGCCAATAATATCCATTCCGGACAATTTGATGGGTAGTGGCATCAGTTGAGCCATGCCTAGTTCTATACTACCCATGTAATTCCTCTATCATCTTGGCAGCTTGGTCCTTGTCTATGCACCGGAGGTAAATCCCCTCAAAATTCTTATGGAAAAGCATCCCATTTTTTATCATGAAGTGTGCTCTTTTCAGTCGCAAGGCACAACATTTTTCAAGAGGGAGCCCCTCCAGGCTCTGGTTGTTGAGTAATAGGTACACTAGATCGGTATACCATAGATCATGAGTGATGGACTCCATTGTTTAGGTCTGGCATCCTATGTTTGGAGTCGCCTCTGTCATTGCTTTACATAGTCCTTGGCCTCGGACTACTTTCATTAGTTGCATTTCAAGATCATATTCCTGGAGGATGGCCATCCATTTCCCCTGGCATTCACCCAATTCACTCTATAGCAACAAAGACTTGACAGCTTGGTCTGGGATAATGGCATGTACTTTGCGTCGGAGAATGTAGTGCCAAAATTTCTTCACAGACCAGACTAAAGCAAAGGCCTACTTTTCCAATAGTTTATACCAAACTTTAGCATTCTTAAAGGGGGAGCTCATGAAAGCAATAGGTCATTCTTCTCCCTCAACTTTCTACGTTAGAACTGTAGTGGCAAGGTGTGGCAAAGTGAAGGAATAAATGTGGAATGGGAGGGAATAGTTTGGACTTGCCAAGACTGGGGCTTCCACTATAGTTTGCTTGATTTGGGAAAATGCTTGCTTCACTTTGGAACTCCACTCAATCTTAGTATCTTTCTTCATCATATTATTGATTGGTCTGACACACTCGCTGAATCTAGTAATGAACCGCTGAACGAAGTTTATCTTCCCAAAGAAAGATCTCATTTCCTTCTTATTGTCAAGATTTTGTAAATTTAGCAATGCTTTTACTCTATCAGGGTCAATGGATATCCCATTTTCAGAGACTATATGCCTGAGAAATTTCCCTTCAATGACTCTGAATATATGCTTCTTGGGGTTAAGGGAGATGTCATAGTGGTGACATCTCTCATAGATCTGAGCAAGGTGGGTGGGATGATCACGTATATCCTAGGAAAAGATTGTTAAATCATCCATGTAGATGATTATGCATATATTAACCAGACCTTCAAATGCAATGTCCATGGCCTTCTGAAATGTGGCCCCAGCATTAAATAGGCTGAAAGGAATTCTTTAGTATGCAAACATCCCCCACTTGGTGGTGAACATCATTTTAATCCTATCTTCGAACTTAACCATGACTTGGTTATACCCGGAGTACCCATCTAGAAAGGACATCATTTGTGAACCATTTACAATTTGCAAAATCTTATCCAGTGAAGGGAGAGGGTGATTATCCTTCTTGGAGGCTTTGTTTAAGTTGCAAAAATCCACACACAGGTGAATCTCACCACTCTTTTTTGTGTATAGGGACAAGGTTGGAAACCCATGTGGTATGCTAGATAGGAAAGATGATCTGGGCTGACAGTAATTTTTGAACCTCCTGGTTGATCAGGGGTTCGATCAAAGGGTTTACCGGCCTCTTCTTCTACCAGAAAGGTTAGGCTTCTGGTTTTAGGTGGATGGTATGCGTCATGATAGATGTATCATAATTTTTGAGATCTTCATACCCCCAGGTGACAACATCCATATATTCTTAAAGAACCACAAGAATCTTCTCCTTCTCCTCTAGGGAGAAAGACGTACCAATGTGGACAAACTTTTCTTCATCGGCTTAACTGATGTTAACCTTTTCATATTTTCCTCCTTTGGAGGAGGATGATATCTTGTCTCAGCCCTGGGGGTCTGAATCAAAGATTCATTCTAGAGTGACCATCCCCTTAGGAATGGTGTTGGTAGGTAGGTCAATGATCCCATCATCTTCTTACCCTTGCCTAGTATCGTCGTGATCGGTTTTTTCCATGATCTGATCTTCAAAGATGTCAACATTTGCCATGAAGGCCAAAATGTGTTGGTCATCTTTGAAAACCTGAAGGTGTGTTATATTGTCTTTGATAGACAGGGTGGGGACCATTTCAACAGAGAATCTCTAGAGCCAGGAACCAGCCATCAGCTCGAGGGTACTGGCAGACACAGCGAGGGCATCTGGAACATAATTACGTTTCCAGGGGATAAGTTTGATTCCAAAAGTATCAAAATATTTGATTAAGCTCCATGCTCGGTTGTGGTATGCCGCCAACCTTTTATCATGACACGTGTTTTGTCTCCAAGTCTATTTTACAATTAGATCTGAATCACCCATTGCCTAGAGGTGAGTGATCCCTTTTCTCAAGGAGAATAGGAGCCCAAGGACTAATGCCTCATACTCTATGACATTGTTGGTGCAGGCAAACTATAATCTGTAGGATTCAAGGAAGTATTTCCCTCGCAGGTTGATTAATTCCACTCCAGCCTCGCAGCCTTGTTTGGACCAGGACCCATCAAACTTCAGGATCCACAAATCATTGTTAGTTTTATGGGGCTGAGGAGGTGAAATGGAATTTGGATTTGGTTCAGGGTTGGGAGGTTTTTTAGGTGATTCCTCTGGCTTGGATGGTGTGTAGGTGAGACTTTTCTCTAGGGAATCATCTGGTTTTGGATCCTGGACGAGCGACACCTCAAGTGTACCAATGGGTGTATCTCTTGGTCCAGGGAACCCAGCTTTACACCCCTTCTCTTGGAGATTGGTGATGTGATGGGTAGCGGTGGCAATACAAGGCTCACACTCCAGTTTAGAGTGTTTTTTTATAATGTACCTGGCACTAAGTGCTGGAAAAGAGGGTGGCCAGAGTTGCCTTGCTACCCTGTAATTCTACCTCATATTTCAGCTTTACATCTGAATCTTGAATCCTTTGAGTGATTATGGGATCCTCCCTAGAGAAGGTATCATTGGGGATGAAGTCAAAGGTGAAGATATCCCATGATCGATATACCTCAAGTGAGGATTCAGAGAAAAAGATTTCATTCACCTTCCCGACTTCAGTGAGCGCTTGTTTCTTTCTAGGCTCGATTTCTACACAGATCTAATTTGATTTCCATTTCCAGGGGAGCCACAGGTGGGAGAGGTCTGTCAAGAAATACCCGTTGAGGGCCTTTGACCAATTTTGACTCAATAACATCCCGTAGGTCTTGGGATGTCAACCACTTTGATATCGATGATGCTAGATATCCGGGGATCCTGGATGAGCTGAATCTAGACATTCTTCAGCTCACCAACCATCTTCATGGTAGTTTTGTCCAATTGGACTACTGCGCCTTTGGAGGGTGTGGGAGTGAGTCCGAGCTTGTAGCAGATGGATAAGGGCATAATTTTACTTGAAGCACCAAAATCCACAAGGAAAGTATACAAGTTTTTTTCTTGGATGTTCAGGCCTAGCAGGAAGGGAGGATCTTCTATATTTCCCCAGAAGACTGTCTAGTTGGCATAATCAAAAGTGACAGTCTTTGGTGGGTGAGTAACGACTTTCGGGTTCCCTAAGAGTTTTAGGAGGGACTTCTTTTTCTTGGGACAATTAAGTAAAACCTCCATCAAGGTCATGGAGGTAGTGGTGTTTTTCAACGCCTTGGTGATATGAAACCAATCCTTTGGGTAAAGTTGGCTCCCCCCGGCCGGATCCCTAGCATGGTTAGGGCCAAGTCCCTTTAGTGGGAGAGAGTGATCATTTATGTTAGAGTCCAAGGGGTGGTTCTCTTGGGAGGTGTTGACGTGCATGATGGCCCTTTGCCAAATTGACTCTGAGTGTTATATGGAGTCTGTGGGTTGGTGAAGGCGTTAGTCTCAAAGGCTAGAATGGATTCATCAAATAACCCCTGTAAATTGGGTTCTTCTTTATTTATCCCAAAGAATACGGTCTCACACATAAAAGCAATGTGAGGGGGCTCTATTAGGGAGGATTCTGGGGGAGTTAGATCAACAAGCTATTGTATGTCCGACTGGGAGATCTAGATGATCTTCTCTAGTGTGGCATAGTTCACTTCAAAATGCAGGCTATTATCGTGCAATCTACACCATGTGGTCAAGGGGTGGAATTTTGTGAGCTACGTAGAATAACTAGGTCCAGCACCACCCTGAGTGGTAGTTTGATTCGAAGGAGGACCTCTGGTATTTGTGTTATTACTCCATTGTTTTTGGTTGGTTTGAGGCCTGTTGTTATAGCCTTGACCCCAAGAAATGGCGTTCCATTGACCTAAGAAAACATTCCCTCTCTAGGAATTGGGGTTGTGGGGCATGGAAGACCCCACCTTCAGCTATCCCATGTCCTTTGTAAAGGAGGACACCAATCATTGGAGGGATTCAACCTCGGTGGATAGCTAGGTAGTGGTGCTACAGTATGACGGTTGAGGTGGTGGGTTACCTGGGAAAGTGGCAGCAGTTCCGAGAGTCAAGGAAAAAAATTCTCCAGCCATGGATGACTGGAAGAAAGGTATTCTGGGAGATTTTGTCAAAATTTTCTTCATCTATTGTGGCTGATTCCATGGGATGTATTCCAGACTCGGGGTTGTCTGGGTTTGAGATAGTAAATGTACCAGGCTTGTTGGTCTATCAGTGGCGATCCCATGGACATCATTGTGGCACCCATCATTAGATTAAGATTGTATCCTCTAGTGTAAGGAGTTCCATCGAGTAACATGTTGAATGGTATGCTTTGTCCAATCCCACTGGGGGCCTTTCTCAAGCTGCGAGACAACTCTAGGGCTAAGTTGTAAACTTTCACCAGGGTATCTCGGTCGTTAGCGACAGTAGTTCTCCAAAGGAGAGTAGCGACAAAGGGGTTCATAGTGTTGAGGTACATCTAGATAGTCACATCAGTGTATGTGATAAATGGGCCCATGCACCGCTTCAAAGCTTGTTGGAATCGATGATTGAAGTTAGCGAGAGGCTCATTTCATTCCTTTCTTATGGAAATGAACTGGCTATGGGACCAAGCTGGGTCCATGTGAATGCAAAAGGCCACCAAAGAGGCGTCTTCCATATCTTGCCAACTATTGATGGAGTTGGAAGGCAAGTTTAGATACCAATTCATCTCATTCTATCAAAGGGATAACGGTAACATCTGGGTTACAACATCTTGATGTTGCATCCAGTGTCTATTCATGGCATCTTTGTAGGCTTGAAGGTGTTCTTCTGCAGTTAGGGGACCTAGATGCTCATATTTGGGGAAGATCTTCTCTAGATGTAGAGGAAGATCATTAGTAGCGTCGGGGAACTGCCCCATTGGGGACTCGATATTGTTGAAGTAAGTAGCCATTGGGACTGTTTGTTTGTCTTTGGTGAATGTGAGTTCCCAAGATTCTCTGAGGGATTTAGGTGTTCTCATATGTAGTAGATCCCTAAGGAAAATTCAATGGTTGTCTAGTTTGGTGGGTCCTTTTTCTTCAGATAGTGGGTTTGAGTTCTACAAACTCTCTGGGATCGGGGGTCAATCGGAGGATTATTTCAAAGCATAGGGATGAAAATGAACCTATACCACGGAAAGTCTGGTTCCTAAAACTACTGCTTGGGGTGCCCTCAGGTGGTGTAAAATCAAAATCTTCTAGGTGAGATGAGCTCATGGCCTCCTTCTAGCACCAGTTTCTGTTGACGGGACTTTGTGACCGGCCCTGCCAACAAGGTATAAGTTGTCACTGGGTACCAGAGTACCAGACAACTCCGCCTGTAGATTTTTACAAGAGAATGAATTATCCTAGCCTCCAAGCACCTAGTATTTGGGTCTCAATGGTTCGGGGGAGTTAAGTTGGGCAAGTGACTGTTGTTCGAGGGGATAGTTGACTTTTACTCATCTTTTCCTAGGATTTTAGGGTGAGGTTTCCTGTAAGCACTTTAGATTTACCAAACAAATCACAAAAGCTAGATCAGAGTTGGAGTATATTTCTACTTATAGTCATGCAATACATATTCAGATATCAACAATGCTCCAATGTAGGAAAACAAAACAAAATACCAGATACACAAAGAATCAGTGATGCATACACATCCAGTAGCAAAGGGAGATAAGATTATTTAACTAAGTGCAAAACACCGAAGCAAAGGGACATAGGAAAACATACAACACAAAAGATGTTCGCTATCTTTGGAGATCAGAACAACAAATAAAACATGACCGCAAGTTATTCTTCTTTCTCTCATTAAGTTAAAATGATTCCATTATCACTGGCGAGTACATTCATGGCCCCAAGGGAGCATTAAGCTACATAGAATAGAATGAAAGTAAAATCCTAACTACTATTTTCTATTGCTATTGGAAAAAAAAATCCTCAATTTTTTTGACCCTTGTTAAGCCATCAGTCTTATTATTTATATACAAACTTGACCTAATCTACTTGTACACTTGCTAAATAAAATACAATATCCATGGTCGGTACTACCTGCACCACTTACAATCATCTCGGGATGCACAACGTTCTAACAAGATGGAAGTAGAAGAAAGGGGAGAAATCTAGAAGAATCAACCTAGAGAAGAGGGCCATGGTACTTATAGAAGAAACTTGCTTATCCTAGTAACTTAGGCCATACACCTCATTAATGTTGATTATGGCTCCCTGTCTTCGAGGCACGCCAAGTATTAAATGTGGGAGCGGCACCTTGGGGGAATAAGAAGATGTCTTGTCAGAACCATCCCATCTACCTGACCTATCATCATCTAGATCACCTATATTCTAACCTTTATTAATTGCTGATAATGATCGGTCAGCTCCGGGGAACCTTGACGCAGATTGCTGCAAAAGAATACAAAATTGGGACCCAAGATTTTGGAGTCCGGGAGCTTACGCTCAAAGAATAACACATCTTCAAAACTCTTCCCTATTGGAGAAAATATCCTGAGACCGAAATACTTCACTATTCTTTACATTTTCAGAATGTCTCTAAAATCTGGAGAATTCCCTCTTCGTCTATCTCTTTAATACAATCCTGGTGGTCTTTGGCTGCCTCCAACTGATCGGTCACATCCCTATTACCTTCTTTGTATGCCCAGAGCAACATGCAGGTGAGACGTGACATTTTTTCTCCATCAAAATCTTTGGGGGACCGAAACCGCGCCTCCATTATTTCATCAAACTTACTCAAAACAAAATTCACCGTAGCACATGTCTCGGTTCTAAATGGATCGACTGCTGCAACCCTTGTGATGAATATCACATATAAATTTAAATAATTTTCAATCATTGAGACTTTACCCTTCAGGGCCGCTACTAGTTCCTTGCTTGTCTGAAATTTAAGACCAAGTCTGGAGTGTTGGGCTCGAAGGAACCCAAATCTTCATCTCCCAAAATACCCGTCTCTGTGACGGCTTCTTCTCCAAAATGCATTATTTCTTCCAGCTCACTTTTCCATTCTTCATATTTTTCTATCTCCCCCTCCCACTAGGAAACGGCGTCATTTACCTGGCCCAAGATGTTACTAGCCTGGTGGAGTTTCGAGAGTGTAGCTGTCAGGAAATGCCTTATGGCTCGTACCTTCTCATTTACCCAATCATCTACAACTTGCGCTTGCTTCTTCATTGTTCTTAGTGCGTCGATATCACCCTGTGGGAGTGGTGTTCTGGATGTGGAGGCCTCCGAAGGAATCGCAGCCAATGGCTGCATCAATTCTACAAGAAGCCTGAGGAGATTGTCATTTGTTTCATTTGCCTCTTTCAGCTTTTGTGCTTTCTTATCATACCGAGACTCAATTGCCTGACTAGCCTCTCTTAATAGGTCAAGTTCTCCTTGTTTATCTCTCCTCCCCAGAGGGACCTCTGTGATAGTGTATTCTGTAGCTCCTACTACTGCCTCTTCTTTTTCTAGGGGAGGTGTTGCTACTATCGCGATGGTGTTTCCTCCCAGACCAGTCCAAATAGTATGGAGGGTCCGAGCCTTTTTAGGCTTCTAGCCTCTTGATTTTGGGCCATCATCTCGGCCAGAGAGAGAGGGGCTCTCATTTTTGTCAAGGCCTTTCTCTTCCTTGACTCCACCATCCATTGTGGCGGTGCGGGCGGTCTTACTGCTAGGTCTTGGACACTTGGGTCCTCTTGAGGAGTTTGTTGTGCTTCCCTAGCATCTATAGTCATTGAGGACTCTTTTTCTTTATCCTAAGGGTTTATCGCTTCTCCCACCTTAGTGGTATTTGTATCCATATTTTTGGGGTTCTCCCTCACATCCTGTTGCTGCTGCATTCTTTCAGCATTCTCTGCCGAGACATTCTCCTCCAGGGGTCTATTTTCTAAAGGGGGAAAAGGTTTCTGACCTGGGTCTTATTGTTGCACTGTAGAGACCACCTTTCCAAATATTATAACCTAGGGTAACGGGTTACCCAAGGTGTCCAGAGGCATTTGGAGCATGACAACTAGGGGTATGATTATTCTCAAAGGTCTGATTTCCCCAGCCATAGTTAATTGCTCATCTTGTACTTGCCTTTCCTCATGTCTCGGTCCCCGGGACCAGTGTTTCTTCCACACCTTGTGTGCTTTCCTATTCCTGTTCCTGCTCCTAGGTCTCTTTTTTTAGGGAAACTTCTTCTTCTTGTCTTTCCCATTCCCTGAGGATAATCTCTACTTCTTGTGCGGTGATCTCCTCCACCGTCCTCTCCTCATCTTCCTGCAAGTTTACCAGGTCATCAGTCTGGAAGATGTCATCAAAACTATTGTAGGGAGGGGAGGCCTCCAGAGGATTTTATATTTTGTGGGAGGAAGGGATGGGCTCTATGGGAATATTGTCTGATTGTCTGGGGCTTGCATCTATGCTCGGTGGAGGATTATCTATTCTTTGTTTCCTTTTCCTCATTTTTAATGAGGCCCCAACATCCAGAATAGTCGCACCCTCATCCTCTATCTCCAACGCCTAAATCATGAGTGTTGCGAGTGAAGGGGAGCCTTAAGGAAGGGCAGATCCCACCGGAGTGACTGCGAGACCAAGAGAAAGTTTGACGCTGATTGTTTTGCCCAGATTTCAAGATGACTCAAGCTTGGCTCAAATTTGTTCCATTATAGGGGCTGGAACTGAGGATGGGACCGGGGCTGGGGTGCTCTCTTTTGAATTCCCTTTATCTCTGCTCTATCCAGGTGTTCCAGAGCCTGAAGCAGATCCCCGTAAAACTGGACCATCTCAATGGGTGCTCTTTTTATATACCCATGAAAAATATTCATGATTGCACTTTACCACATCTTTGGTGATGTCCTCTATTGTCAAAATTTCAAGGGTGTCCCAATCCACCGGAGGGAGAGCCATCTTGTCAATCCCTTTAGATTTGTATGTTGGCTCCTCCACGGGCCTGGTATTTGAGAAGACCTTTGGAAAGTTCCAGAGACCCATGCACTTCATCATTCCTTTGGTCATCCTCTCATAATTTTGACTCCACACCTCAAAGTTGTCCGGGGTAATGCCTAATTTATTTTTCCTGAGATCAAAATTGCTCGACACCAAGTAGAATTCAGCCAGCCCCAGACTTTTCAATTCATTGTCGGCTTCTTTGGCTGCTACAAGGCTGCAAGTGTAATTCTTGCAAGTGATCAGGAATGGAATGGTGGTAACCTACTTTAGGCCATAATAATTATGGACCTCCAGGATTTGTCTGCAATACTCCATCAAAATAATCTTAACCTCGCAGTGTTTGGGCAATAGGTAGGGCTTGCCAGATAACTTGGTCACCCGAATGTATGAATGTTGTTGGAATTGAATAAAATAATGGTCGTAGAAACTCACCAAGGCCATTGCGTGCTTTGACAGCTGGTAACCGACATCCCGAGTGGGTATCAAAATATTGTAGTAAATGAAGGTATCGTATACCCAACAGAAATTGGGGAAGCTGGCTTCCCATTGAATATGGGGGAAATTATCCGAAGGGGCACTCTGGCTGGGCCCTGTCCCAAGGACGCCCACTGTCTATAAACCCTATATTTTGGGTCTCTATTGTGCTAGTGCCCATAGAACATATGAAGTAATGTGGAACTTCGATGACCCGCTGACCTTGTTTAGCTGGAAGTCCAATCAAAGTTTTTCCTGTTGGTGGTGATGCTATACAGAAAGTAGTACATCTAGGCTGAAAATTCTTGGGCATGTGGTTCCCCAAAGACCTGGCATAAAAATATGATCCCCACTTGTATGCTTTCTTTGAAATCTGTGCGGGGGATCTCCAACTTCTTTTTCTTGTAGTCCTTCTTCGGTGTCTTCATCCAGTGGGTGTTAAGGTGCTATCGGGAAGTCTATTGGACTTTGTTAAACTCTTGCAGTGACGCAGCCCAGGAGATAATGATAGAGTTGGAAAACTGGGGGATTCCCAGTCCCAAATAAAACGTGGCAGCGTCGAGGGACACTAGGGGCATTGGGTAGCCCGTTGGAAGGGAAGCAGCAAGTATGACAACCTGGATGGTTGTGTTTTAATGTTCCCCCAGAGTGAGAATCGGCTCCGAGGACTGCACTGAGAAAGGGAAGCAGGTGACTTTGATTATGCCAGAGGTGGCCACGTTCTTTGCCATACTGTCTCTAGCGAAATGTTGATTGAACATTGTCCTAACCAAGCCATGCAATTCAGCCCACGGTCTGACCTGTAAGTCAGTGATTAGTTGCAATTTGGAGTCCACCTTGGATCCCATGATGACACCATCCCTCAGATATTTTGCGGTGAGTGGGAGCTTCTCCAATGCTTTCTTGACCCTTGTCTTGGTGGCCGCCCTTGTTGAGGTGGACGGGAGTTCCGAACTTGCGGGAGGGGAAGATACTTCAGACATGTTGCTTGATGAGTTGTTGGTAGCCTGCAAGAACGGACAACCGTTAATACAAATAGTCAAATATAATAAACTCCTAGGTTCCATAGATTTCATTACCATTTTGCACTTGTCCTCAAGAAGACGTTAGTTGATATCAAATCCCAGAAATGCAATAAACAAAATAACTTACTTTGAATTTGATCAACACCTGGGGGTCACGAGGATTCTAGTTCATGCCACAAATGAGATGAAGACTTTGGGATTACGCAGAAGCCAGAGTCTGGAAAATTGGTCACTATTGAAATGACGTTGCAATTCACCGTATTGGGATGATGTGGGCTGTCACATGGTCATGCAATGAACGGAGTAATGGAATTCATTGTGATGGGTGTCTCAACATGAATGGAGTGAATGCCACTTGGGATGGTTTTAAATGCTTGCACATGGGGAATTAATCCTGCCATTAATGTTGAAGTGATGGAAGAGAGAGAAAGGCCACAACTTGACTAGATGAGGTGACAAGATCGAGTCCAGCAAACACCAGGCGAGCGAGTTCAAATTTGGTTAAACAATCCAGAGGGCGCGGTGAACTCGTCACAGGACAGGTAGGACTCAAAGGAATGTATAGACCGTGAACACAAATTTATAGACGACTATACAAGATGACACACTATGAACACTATTAACAATAGGTCAAAGAATTATATTTACATAGGCTAGCCACAAATGCAAACAGACTGCAACTAGCCTACAAACCACTAATACCAACAAATTTAAGAAGACTTATAGAAATTCACACTATTCTACATTATCCACAAATGCATAGAGGGCGGACAACCCTCTGGCAGAGCTATCCCACCAATGGGAGGCGACGACAAAGACCAAAATGCAAAGAAAACAAAGCCCAAAAGGCAGGGAACAAAGTAGAAACCAAAAGAGGAAAGAGGAGGGCCAGAAGGGCCTACCTAAAAACCAGAGATGTGGAAGGAAGGGCACGGGAGGTGCTCTGCAAACGAACAGCTCTTCAAACTCCATGAACACACCGAGAGCATTGCAAGATAACTTGAACATGCACAAGCATGAACTCCAAATCATTGTTAATCACTCAAAGCAAATCACACTTAGCTCGCTGGGAAATTGCACAATTCGCTCTTAATTCGCTCCGAGGGTAAATTGTTCATGATAAGTGTCACAATGACAGGTGAAGCTTAATTTATATCCCTTGGGTTAAAACGCACTATTCCCTTCCGCAAATCTCAAGAAAAAGGAAAACCCCCAGAATCTGGGCCCAGGAATCCTGCGCGATCACACCCTCCAACTAAAGAGGAAGTAACCGCACAAGAATCCTGGGGTCCAGAATTTGGTTTACATGAAGGAACAAAACACTCCGAAACTAGGTCACAGAGTGCAGAAAACCAAAAGGAAGCGACAACAATGGTCGCGTAGAGGCAAATGCCGAAGAAAACAAAAGGGCCAAAAAGAAACAAAGGAAGAACAAAATTTGGAAAAGGGGGACCCAACATTTTTCCCACAAAATGTAGGGACGGGTATGCAAGGCATAACAGAAAGATAGATTCCCTTGACATTTCAGCCACCCTGCTTTGGTGGCGAATTCCATATTGGGAAGGAAATACCTATTATAATGTGAATAAAGAAAATTCTCAATGGAAAAAAACTTAAAAATGACAAAGGATTATTTTGGAGTCCAATTGTCAAAACCACTGGATACACTATAATCAGTGATTTCAGGTTGCAAGCATGGGTGGAGAATCAGATTGCGTATGATGGAGGACCATCAGGGAATTAAGTTGGGGGGAGGATGAGCCCCATTTTTTGTCATTTTATTAGATACTTTTAATTATTAGTTGAACTCTATTTCATTGTATAACTCTCATACTATATGGTTTTGTGGTGTTTTTCTAGGACTTATGTTGTTACATGATGATGATAAATCATGTTGTTATAATGTCATCCTTATAAGTGCAATATAGATATATGTTTTTATTAAATTTGTGATGATTATTGTGTGTATATAATAATGATTGAACAAGTATATGTGTTGTGGTACTAATCCTTTGGGTGCATTCGTTGAATAAGTCAGAGCACAATAAGTCTTAGCGGGTCATTTGAAGTAGTCAAACATGCGAGCAAGGAAGTAGTTGGCAAGGTCATAAACATCAATATAGTTGTCCCTTTGTATGAAAGACTTCTTCAAATAAGTTGGGAAAACATTTACCCTCATAATTGTTTCCCATGCCTGATTATTGAATAGATTTGGGAAAAGATTTGGTACAACTAATGGTTGGAAAAAGTGGCCTCCATTCCACTCTTTGTTGATCCAAATTTCTAGCTTTCAATAAAAGCACTCTCCCTAAATTTTGGGGATCGATGTGCTAAGTTAGTTAGGCTATGCTTTCTATAAATTCTCCCTCATTATTCCTTAAAGATGGTTGTTTGAGAATTGTAGTAATCTTTTGTATTTTGCTGCATTTTCTAAGAAAGGATAGTTTTAGCATTTCTATGTTATCAATATGATGGAGTGACAGTATTCTTAATTCTTATCTTTTGAGTATGTATTTCATAATTAGGAGTACTCGGTTAAGGGGGCCCACTTGGTGACGAAACTTGTTATTTTCTTTTTGTGGTTTAAATGAGATAGAGAAGTAATGTTTTGTTTCTACTAAATCGATGAAGAACTACTCATGCAGTCATAGAAACTCATCTTTGTGATTACCCTGTGGCCAAAGCAGGGTGGAAAAGTTAGTTTAGTTAGTTGTGGAAGTTGAATTTACCAATAGGAAGTTATAGGCAAATTGTTTATGTATTTCCTTACAGTATTCAATTCAGAATTTCTTCAATTGAAATTTGGTTAGCATGACTTCAAGAATCATTAGTACACATACTATGTTGCACCATTTCAAGTATGTTTCCTTGGTCAGATAAGTAAATGAATCTTTATAGTAAGATTTGTATGTGATATAAATCTACCTGCAAGAGACAACACTAAAACATGCAAACCATTAAGATTAGCCAATAAAGCAATAAAATTCAAGCAAGGGTTAGCACATTCAAATGGAATCCCAAAACAAGAAGTTTAAACCACAACCTCCGATGAGCTTGAACAAGGGCACCCAATGCCTTGTTGATGTGCTCTTAGAGATGGATGTGGGTGTGCTCTCCCAAAACAATACTAAATCCCACTAATGATTTCAAATGCACACTAATGAAGGGAAAAGCTTCAAGAACAAGTATGAAGAACTTGTCTCAAAATCCCTCACAAATGATGAATGTAGATGCAATATTTAATCTAAGATTGATATGAGAGATGGTTGCAACTATCTAAGATTCATTCCA
>MU224170.1:1252081-1272845 GCA_018584345.1 Thuja plicata | reverse complement strand
CAAAAATAAAATAAAATATTATAATATTATTTTATTGCAAAAATAAAATAAATATTCAAAAACACGAACAAAATGTGAAAAGCATCATAACATTTGAAAAAATCACAAATTGTTATAAAGAAATTAAAAACAAATTCTCATTCAGTGCATATTCCAATTCCAAAATGCGGCACCCAAACGCGGAAAATACATCTTCTCGGTCATCTTCCATGTGCGTCCAAACGGATCGAACACATATTCCGGATATCATTTTCAGGATATGATATTTCAGAATTGCAGCATATTCCAGAATTGACTATATCCGGCATTCCGTATGCCTGCGTCCAAACAGGCCCTTACTTCCCCGAATTTGGATTCCCACCATTCTCTAATTCTTTGAATCAGATAAACAATATAATTATTTGAATCGGATATCTGATAATATTCTTCGAGCGTGGAAAAAATGGTGGATCGCAGGGGGCGGCTAGGGTTCCCTACAAACATTGGATGTGTTTGTGGGGCGTGGAGGTGATAGGAAAGGAGCGCGGCTTCCTTGGCGTCCATCCGAAAAGGCTTGGGGATTTCTGAAAAAGAATGGGGTGGATTTGTCTTTGCAAGATACTCAGAGGAGCAGCTTATGCAAGTGGAATGAGGACAGAAATCAATGGGGTTATTTCAGGATCTTAAGGGGGTTGGCTGGGGGTTTAAAACCTGTGGAGAAGAAGGAATGGCAGCAAAGGGATCCTTTTCAGCTAACTCAGAAGCCAACAGAGAAACCCGTGATAAAAGAAAAAAAGATCATCTCAATTTGTATTGAATTTGATGAATGGCAAGCCTTTGTAAGCGATTGAGAGTGGATTTTTCATAAAATGGGGTGATGGTTGGCCGGCCTATCCCAGCATCTAGAAATGGATAGATGATAAAGTGGGTAAGCAGTTTGCTTTGAAATCCTTACCTAATGACTTTTTCTAGTAGTAGCTAGTAACACAAGGTCCAAAAACGTTGGGTTATGAATAATGGACCATTTTTATAGGAGGAATAGGTTTCTTTTTTAAAGATTAGGATCCTAACTTTAATCTAAAATAAGCCTCCATTGAAGAAGTGCCCATATAGATAAGGCTACATAACTTGTCGCATGAGTACTAGAATGAAGAGATTTTAAAGGCTCTAGGTAATAGTTTGGGGAAGTTCATCAAGGCCAATGAAGCAATAGAGAAAAAACACTTTAGTATGTATGTCAAGATATGCATAGCCTAGAAACCGCACTCGCCTCTTCCTCATGCGATTGAAATTAGAACAAGTGAAGGATACTAGTGGTAGGAAATAGAGATAGAAGAAATATTGGAAAAATGCTATAAATGCAAAGAATGGGGTCATCAAGCGGAGGAATGTCTGAGTGATAAAAAGGGGAAGGGTCTGGAGGAAGATAGACTTGAAACAAGGTTGGAAGCGTTGACCAAAAACCACAGTGAGGTGGTGGAGGGGGCTAATATGGTAGAAGAAGATCCATCTTAGGGAAGGGCATAAAGGAGATGACACCGTGGTTCAGTTAAATGACATGAGTCATATGGGTAACACATAGTTGTGTGGGGAAGATAGACAAGTAGTAGGAATGATGGATGCAGGACAAGTTGACATAGATAGGAATAAGTATGGAGAATTTGGTGACAACAAAGGATTTTAAGTTGGTCTTCAGATTGGTAGACTTGTGGTGGTGGAATCTCTGGAGGGACAACAAATTATTTTGGACTCCACAGGTTTGACACGGCAAGGTGAAATTTTGGAGGGGAAAACAAACAGTAATGGTCATATGTTTGTCGAGCGAGTTCATACCATGATAGAGGCTACAAAGGGGTGTGCTCCTTCTCATATAGACAAGACCCTTAATGAGGGGATGGAGACAGACAGCATGGACGAGAATGCGGGGATCAACCCTAAGGAAGTTGAGGTGCGGTCCGGTACAGATATCTCACCAAATGAGGTAGAGCAAGTATCACTCAGGACATATGGTGACAGTGTTGTGGAAGAAATTTTTAAGGATATCCATATGTCCCCAATTTGAGAATATTTTAAAGACAAAGAAGAGGAATCAGTAGAAGAAGATGGGGATATTTTGCAGGAAACCACTGAGAATGAGCTGGGACTAACAAATGGAGAAGGTATCTTGTAGAAAAGGACTATTAAGAAGACAAAATCTAAACTTCAAAAGGCAATCACAGGGGATCAAAGATCAAGAGGTAGAAAGACAGTACAACAATTGTTGGAGGATGTTGGGAACAAGAAGGGCCACAAGAAACTTAGATTTGGGAGAGACTTGTTCTCTCCTAGGAAGCAATGAAGTTCCTAATGTGGATTGACATAGGCCGCAGTGCCCCTACAAGAGACATCTGATCAAAAAGTGTTTTGATCGGGCTAAACCGAATGTAGTTTTCTTACAGGAAACTAAATTAGATCAAGAGGTAGAAGCTCAATTTTTGAGGGTTTGTTTAAGGTGGGCAGGTTGCTTTGTGAGTTCGGAAGGGGCCTCTAGTGGCTTGGGTGTATTATGGAATCTGAGAACAGTCAAAGTGGAAGGTATTTCTCACTCTAGGAATTGGCAATTATTCAAAGTTAGTATGTTACATTTACAGATTTCAGTCTTTCTTTTTAATGTGTATGGTCCTACCACGTATGATGATAAGAAAGAGGTTTGGAATAGAATTTTAGTAGCCATGAGTGGGTTGGATAAGGGTTTTTTAATAATTTGTGGGGACTTCAATGCAACTTTGGAAATGTTAGACAAGAGGGGTGGGAAAGGTATGATGAATAGAGTTCATTTTGATTTTCAAAAATTTGTATCTGGTAATGGGTTGTGGGAAGTCAAGACAAAAAATGGGACATTCACCTGGACTAATAGACGATTGGGATTTTCTCACATAACAGAGAGGTTGGACCGCTCCTATTTAGCAGGTTTTTGAAGCTGAGATATTACCTGTTTCAGGATCATATCATTTCCCCATGGATATGGTGGTGCAAAAAGACTCCATTCCAATCAGATGACCCTTCAAATTGGATAAAATAGGGTTTACATAAAGTGGCTTTTGGTACATGGTGGCAGATTGGTGGAAGTTTTCTCTCGATGTTAAGGGTAATAAAGATTTTCAATTTTTTAAGAGGCTAGAATATATATAATGGAACCTTAAAAGGTGGAACAGAGTGCATTTAAGGACATTTTATAGAAAAAAGAGCTCTAGAGGATTAGTTAGAGGCACAATAAGGTGATAAAGGACGGAATGGATGAAGTTGATTTCTTGAAAGAAAAAGACCTGAAACAGCAATATGAAAAAATCCTAATGCGCAAGGAGGTATATTGGAGACAAATTGTGGGAGAGTTGGCTCAAGGAAGGAGACCGAAAAAAAAAAAGATTTTCCATAACTCAGTAAAAGCTAGAATATCAGTCAACATAATATCCTCAATCAAGTTGGCAAATGGGCAGTCGATTGTAGAGCAAGAAGCTATTAATAGGGAAGTTGCTAATTTTTTCTCTACTATCTAGTCAGTGGATGTAGTGATCCCAGAGGGTGATTATGAAAAGGTTTTAGATGTGATTCCCTCTTTAGTCATGGAGGCGAATAATAGAATATTTATGGAACCAGTCTAGATGAAAGAGTTAAAGAAAACAGTTTTTTCTCTTGAGGGGGATAAAGCCCCAGGCCCAGATGGATTCCAAGCCTTTCTCTACCAAAAATTTTGGGAACTCTTAAAGGTGGACCTCTTGGGAGTTGTAGAGGATTCAAGGTCAAAAGGGTTTGTTCTGAAAGATTTCAATAAAACTCTTGTTTCTTTGATCCCTAAAAAGGAGAAAGTTGGCCCATATCCTTATGTAACACAATCTATAAAATCATCACAAAGGTAGCGGCCAATAGACTGAAGAATGTTTTGAACAAGTTAATCTCCCCGGAACAAAATGGATTTACACCCAATAGATCAATTGTGGAAGGAATTATTATCAATCAAAGCTGGAAAGATGGAGATGTTTGTCAAGCTGGACATTAGAAAGGCGTATGATAGACTTGATAGGATTTTTCTTTATAATTTTTTGACGAAGTTTGGGTTTGTTGAAACTTGGGTGGATTGGATTATAGGAATGACAGTTGAATACAGAGGTTCCATATTAGTCAATGGTAGTCCATATGGATTTTTTGCAGCATCCAGAGGGTTGCGACGGGGCGATCTAATATCTCTCTTTCTCTTTATCTTGATGGCAGAGGTTTTAGGCAGAATGATTACTAAACGACAAGTGCAGAGTCAATGGAAAGGTGCAGAAATTCCAAGAGGACTGGACCCTGCATCTCACTCATAGTTTGCAGACGACATATTTCTAATGGGTGAGGTGTCTTTGAGAGAAGAAAGGGTGATGAAGAAGGTGCTAGATAAATATAGTCAGGTGTCGGGTTAGAGCATTAATTGGCAAAAATTTGAGATTTATTTTTCAACATTGAAATAAACATCAAGAGAGAAATCGCAAGAGCTTTTGGAGTGCGTATTGGGAAACTTCCCAGTAAGTTTCTTGGCATACCGTTATTTGCAAGTGTGGGTAACTCATCCCTTTGTAAATATATAATTGATGGTTGTTTAGGCTAGATGGAAGGATGGAAGAGTTGATGGCTCACGCTATCTGGGAGGATTTTGATATTGAAGACAGTGATCTCGGCAATGTCATTGTACTCTATAGCGTGCTTGAGGATTCCAGCCAAGGTGATCAGAGTAATTGAGCAAAGAATGAGAATTTTTTTCTGGAATGAAAACCAAGAGCAGGATAAAATCCCCCTCTTTGCTTGGGACCAGATATGCAAGCCAAAAAGGAGTGGGGTGGGGCTCAGAAATTGGAAGTTGATGAATGAGGCGATGGGGGCCAAGTTGGTCTGGTATATGTACAAAAAAAAATCAGAGGTGGGTACAAATATTGAGGCCAAAGTACCTTGATAGTGGAGAAAGGGAACGAATTTTAAGAGTTGATGACTCACCAAGAAGTTCCGCACTATGGAATTTTATTCTAAGTTACAAGCAAGTAATTACAAATCATTTAACTTGGAAAATAGGGAATGGGAGGCAAGCCAACTTTTGGCCGGAGTCATCGGATGGAAAGGAAGCATTGTGTCAGGGAAACATACCTCAAAATCTAATTCGCCTAACTGAATTGAGATGGGGAAGCAAGGTACGTGACTTTTTAGATTTGGAGGCTAGGGAGGTGGGCAGCGAGTGTAATGGAAAAACCCAGAGAACTTGGGGGTGAATGTTGGTGAGATACAACAGCTCAAAGAAATATGTAAGCAATGGCATATCGCATTAATTGAGGTTGAAGATGAAATAGTGTGTTGTGGATCCAAAAGTGGAGAGTACTCAGTGAAAGTGGGATATATGTTGCTGGAAAATGAGGCCAATCACGAGGAGTGGGTTGAGAGAGTATGCTGGAATAAATATTGTTTGCCAAAGGCCAGAGTGTTTACTTGGCTAGTAAGACGGGGCCGGATTCTAACAGGGGATAGGTTAAAAGAATTGGATTTGTCAGGCCCTTTAAGTGTTTCCTGTGCAATAAAGATGGGGAGACTTTAGACCACCTTCTTCTCAATTGTGATTTTATGTAGGAATGTTGGAAATTTGTTTTGAAAAGATCTGGATGGTATGGTCCATTACCACTTAAAATTAGGGAGTGATTAATCTTGGTTTATTCGTAAAGAGAAGTCAACTTTCTCTGCCATTTGGCATGTTGCTCCATCTACAACATTGTGGGAGATTTGGAAGGAGTGGAATAGAAGAGTATTCCATGTTACGAATAAGGTGTCTCAACCTTGTATATTTCCTTACATTTGATATTTTTCAAATGTCGGCACTTTGGACAATGTGTAAGGTAATCATGACTGAAACGGTTATGACAGATTCCTATGACGATCATTAATAATTGTAAGAGCTAATGATGGAAGATTCGATGATGGGTGAAGACATGCAAGACATGTGGCAACTGATCATGTTGAGTACTATACACTCTTCTGCAACTGTGGGGTTCGGGTTCCTATTTTCTCAGAGAATGGTAAAACCCTAATACGGCTGTCTTTGGAAGTTGCCCTAAAAAGGGAAGCACGTGATATAAGCATTTTTTAGGGTTGCAAATCTGAGTGAGAAGTTAATGTATTGTTGGAACGTTTTTATGCTGCCGAATTTGTCTTCAAGTGTTGATTATCTCCTGAAAGAACTTGTGTTGCAAGTGTATTGTAAATAGTACTAGTTTTGATTAATACATTGTGCAGGTTTTGGAGTGCTAGGGTTTTTTACCGAAAGGTTTTCCCCAGGGTAAATCATTGTGTCATTCTCATTTTTCTATGTATGCATGTTATTGAATTATCATTCTGTAATTGCTAAGGGTTAAATCTAAATTTGCACGATCCTCTTCTCGGGAGTTTAGCATAGGGAACTATTTTCCACACACTTAGTTTCCTTTCATTCCAAGAGAAGGAAGAGGATATTTCTAGATTCTTGATCATATTAGAAAGGGCAATCTTAGAATTGGTTAGTAATGTTGTAGTTCATATCAATATAAATAAGGTTCCTTTCAACCAAAATGACTCAAGATTGCATTCAAATTGGCCTCAAATTAAATTTGGGCTTGTTAATGGGCCTATGCGGGTTCATCCTCATGTTTCAGTGACGAAGGAATCATGGAGACCTCTAGAAAGATGTTGGATCGAGATCAATTTTGACGGGGCCTCAAAGGGCAACCTGAGGCCTTCTGGAGCAGGTTATGTTGTGAGGGATGAATTTGGCAACATTCAGATGGTTGGTGCGAAGAGGCTTCCGATAGGAACAAACAATGAAGTTGAATGCATGGCTGCTCTGTTAGTCATCAATATGGCAATGAAAATGGGGGCTAGGAAATTGTATTTGGAAGGGGATTCGCACGTCATAGTTAATGGGATCATTAAAGGGGAAGTTGGAGCATGGCATTTGAATAAAAACATTCAAAGGATTAAGATGATGTTTGGGGTATTTGATGAGTTCAAAGTCTTTCATGTTCTGTGGGAGGCTAATGAAGTGGCAGACAAATTATCTAATTTTGGGGTTTCATTATCAGAGCTGATGGGGGATGAATTCATAGAAGATTTTAGGGGAATTCAAGTTGAGTCCTTGGACTTTTCTCAGCAGCATGCTTAAAAGGGGTAGATTGTCACCTAGGCTACCTAGTAGCTATGTTTATCCTAGGTATGGATGTCGCTTGGTTTTCGGTGGCAAATATTTTGAAGGGTTTCTTTAGTATAATGGAAAGCGTTTGATATTTCAAACAAACAAGTTGGACAAAGGGTGGTGTTGTCATGATGGTGCAATCGTGGTGACGTCATATGGCCGACAATGGCGGTGGTACCTCAAGAATAATCTAGAACTTTTTGGATTGTCTTTTCCCTATTTCACTTGGATTTGGGGAAATCACTTTGAAAGTGATACATGAGAAGAGTGAAAGAGACATAGATGTGAAAATGGAGGCCAGTTTCTCACTCAACTCGCCAAATCAATTATCGACATTCAGAGGAGAAATTCTAGTGTGAAGCTTGTGAGGTGTTTTCAAATTCAATGATGAACATTTTTGGGGGTGTGACGAATATGTTGGGTGAAGAATACCTTAATACGGATCTTCAACCAAGGACAAACTTCGACATTTCATCCATTTTCCTTGCTTGGGCATTGCAGTGGGGAAGTCGGGAGGATGCGCTCGTGTGTAAGGTCAAAGTGGGCGGTAGGAATGATTCCCATTATGGGTAGAGTCGAGCCCGGTGTAGGGATTGCAACTGGGGATGGCCCTTGGAGGGTTGTGGACAGCGCATCTGGGGATTACCAACCTTTTCTTGTATTGAGCTCAACGAAACCAAAGGAAATGTAGATTGAGGCGGCTCGAGGTGGGTGGGAGGAGTTGTTGGGATATATGTTGTCTATGGAAGAGGAATTGGAGCGCGTGGAAACAAAGAGAAAAAGAAAAATGAAATCTACCCGAGGAAACTGATTGCCAAGTTGAGGACAGAGGATGGCACAGGGGTTACTGAGAAGAGAGCTAGGAAGACAAAGAAGAGTAAACTGGACACCCGCGTAGGAATTTTCATTCCAACTGAATTGAGGGAGATGTTGAACAAATGGACGAGGTGAGCTGTTAAGATGGGTATTGTCTGCTTTGGCCCAATTTTGTACGCTTTTAGAGCTCGATACTAAATAATATAATTGTAATGTCTTTTGATGACTTGTCCAAATGAGTATGATAGGAGTATTTAGATAATGTCTTATAGCAGATAGAAAGATAGTGTCTTGTTGATACTTGTGAGGCACCTGTAAGTGCAAAATGTAAATGAGGTTGTAGATAGGTGTATAGGGTGTTCTACAGTATAATCTGCCAATATAAAGTGGTTTTATATGCAAATTTCTATTAAAATATTAATAATAAAACCTACAATTACCAATCAAAAAAAACATTTTACTTGCCAACTGAAATTTCTGCCTTTCATTTTTGTTGCCAGTCCTCAAGATTAACCAGTGAATTTACTATATAATAAATAAACTTCTCTAACAAATATGGCCTATTTTAAATAGAAATCAATTAGATGCTATAATAATATATTAAAATAATGTAAAAAAAGATGAATTTTTAATTATAGAGTGCATATTCCTGAATCTGAATCCAAATGTACAATATTTCTGGAAATTGTTAAAAGTGTAAAATGAGATTTCAAATCCGAGACAAGTTGGGTCTCTTGTACTTACATGACCCTCTTTGTAAGAAAAGTGAACTTCCACTATACCTTGTTGTTTTTTAAATTTCTACTTGGGTACGCTAAATCCAATGTTTTTTTATTGTATTGATAACAAATCAAACCAAAGAAATTAATTTCAAATTTTGTACAATGATTTTAAAAAGGTGATAATTTATGTACACCAAAACATAATAATCTAATCATTTTGTTTAAAAATAAAGTTTTAAATTAGAACATTTGACACCCAATCAGTAAGAACTCATGCCTCTCAACCATAAAAATTGATAGCGTAGTTGCAGCAACGCAACTATCCGAAAATTCAACTGGGCCAAACCTCAATTCATTAAAAAAATAGGGTTATATATAGCATTAAAACAACTCTGTAGATACTGAACATAATAAATACCACCCACATGCAATGACTAAAACTAATGGCAGAGAAGAGATCAATTGGAAGTCAATTAATTGATTTCATTCAAGACTTTGTAGTATACAGGCATATATACTGCCATCAACTGGCTCTGATGGTTAGTTATTCACTTGTCAGTTCTCACAATGAGTGAAAACAAGAGCGGCACCAGCATGAGAAATGTCCTATTTTCAGCAGATAGCTGACAGAAAAATTGATTTTTATCATGTACGTGCCAAACTTGTACAGATAGGTTCATCCTATGTTCGGAATAATACAGAATAAATTCTTCATGACCCCTCTTAATTGCTGAACTATTTGTATTATCAAAAGAACGAATACACATCACCTTGACCTGTCAAATGTACATATCTCAAATAAATGAAAACAATTAAAAATGCACTTCATTTTACAGCACTTGTACATTCACCCTAGGCTACAGACACCCAGGACAATTTAGCCATCTTTTAGATGGCCGAAAGGGAGCTCTCATAAGTTGCATCTGTCATAGCCAGTATACCAAGATGGTTCACCAACTCTTAAATAATCAGTATCCTCGTATGCATGGGGAAATGGCCCATAATCTCCTCCGTGTTCAGGTTTGCTCATGGTTTGCTCTTCCTTTGCAGCAGCTTCTGCGTTGAGAATGGACTCATCGGCTGGTGGAAATTGAAACTTGACTCGATCAGCCACCTGGCACATTGGACAGACACTGGATTTCAGAAGACGGTTCTCCATAAGACGCTGATTAAGTGTGGCCATTTCGGTGGCATGTTTTCGATTCAATTTGTCCATTTCTCTGCGCATAATTTCAGCATTTTGTGCAGCAATAGCTGCAGAATCCTACAGCGTAGAATCAACATTGGCTTGTTAACAACAATGCTATAAAAAGAATCTAAATCCAAGACAAGGTGGAGATGAGTTTGGTGTTTGAAGAAACTCACTTGAGCTATAGAAACGGCTTCCTCTGCCTCTTTCAGTCTTACAAGTAACTCTCCTGCAGCTTGAACGGCTTCAGCAGTGTCCCTCAATTGGTCTTGGAGTACCTTTATTTCTTCTTTCATCCTTTTCTTCTCTCGATCTCTTTCAAGTTTCAAAGCTACAAGCTCTGCACCCTGGGCTTCAATGAAACGCAATTGTGAACCCTTAACTCCAACCTTTGCAGCTGCTTGTTTGATATTAGATGCGCCTTCTTTAATTTTCCTATGTCTCGCAAGCAAAGCAATGTGCTTTTCCTGCAGGTCAGCATATTGATCTAGGAGGCGTGCATGTCCTTCCATTGCCATCTGCAGGGCTTCCTTCAACTCCTCAGCACATCTTTGTTCGCATTCTACTTCCTGCTTCCTTTTCTCGGCCAACCTTCTATATGAATCAAGATCTGCTCTTAACTCTTCAGCCAAGGATATCCACTCACTTTCTCTTTCTACCCACTGTTGTCTTTCTTCTTCCAATTTCTCGTCATGGAAGGTACGATCAAGCTCCTCAGTTGTGGGGTTAGCAGCATCAATAGGAACCTCAGTAGCAGTTTGAATAGGAATATGACAAGGAGTCTCAGGGATTCTGCAAAGAGCAAGAGAGTGATCTGATTCAGCTAGCTCAGTCCTCTGCATTGAGTGGCGTGTTGAGGAGAGCCGCTTTTTCCTAGTAGACATTGAAGAAGAACCAGGATCCAAGTATGACAGCAATTGATTTCTAAGGTGTTGAATCTCCTCAAGAAGTGCATCTCTTTCGCCTAGTTCATAAAAGTTGCGGTATTTCTCAAGCTCTTCCATCAAACGCTTCTGTTCAATGGTTGCCCGCGTCACCTCAGGATGATTCTCATATTTATCCTTCAACAGCTGGAAATGTCCACAGAAAGCATTGTTTCAATCTTTGAATAGTTGGTAAGAATATTGAAGTCACCAAAATATAGAGAAGAAATAAACCTTGTGTTCCTCCATTAATGACAGAAATTCTTCATTCATAAAGTCCTCTTCTGGAATAACACCATCCACAAGGCCCTCAAGGCGAATGATTTTGTCCTCTCGGCTTTGCTGTATTATCGAATTGCACTCTCTTTCATGTTTGTATTGTCGAACCTGCACAATATTTATTCTCAGAACAAACTCTTCAAACCAGAGAAAAAAAAAACATTTTTTCTGTTTTTCTAAAAAATTCAAACAAACAATATCTTACCAAGCGATTGAGTTGCTCAATTTCAGCTGCCTGCTTGTTGCAAGTCTCTTCCAGTGTCATTTCTCTCCTTATAGCCCCTGCTAAAACTCCCTTGACTGCCTGATTTGCCAAGACCAAAAAACAACCACCATCGGACCACAAATTGAAGTAATGAAAATTAAAAACTTGCAGTAATAGAAAAAATCCATTAAACAGTATATTGAATTTCATCTTGGTTAAGAACTAAGGGGCAGGTCATACTTGACTAAGATGAAGTTTCGATCCCTCTGGAGTTTTAGGCTCATCAATGGCAATTAACTGCCAATTGGATTTATCCTGCACACTCTCTTCCACAGGAGATTGCTGCGTAGTGTCCAATTTATTGCAGGAACAGAGAAGCTCGGCAATCGGGGAAGTTGATGCAGTGCTCTTTTCTGCAGATGTCTGTACCCCTACATCAACTTTCTCAACTGTATTGAACAGTTTTGCATCCAAAGTTTTAAATGAGAATCTCACAGAAGACTTCCTTAAAGCTGAGTTTTGCTGGTGATTATCAATAATTTGAAGCCCGCGATGGAGGCTGGCAGCCAAGGACTCTGTAGGGGAACTCAGAGTTCTACAGGTGGAGCTCAGAGTTCTATTGGACTGAAATGACGAGTGAATATTATAACTTTTTCTTAGTTCAGAGACCTCTTTAGAGTTTCCCCCCTGTGCGGAATGAGTTAAGGGTGACCACGGGATAGATTTACTTGGACTTCCCCTATTATCTTCAATTCGGGGTGACATACTAAATGTTGGGCACTGGAAAGTAGGTGATAAATCACAGGGCAGGACGCTCAAAGAAAGGGATTGCTCATTGATTAGAGTATCTTTAGTTGAACACAAAGTTTGATTTTTGGCTGTTACTTGTTCATCTTTCTTGCCTACACAATCGACATCTAATAATGCTGCATCTGATGGTGGTTCAACTTCAGAAGTTATAACATTACCAGATAAGGAATTTCTCATATTATCAGCCAACACTTCTTCAGTGGCCTCTTGACAAGACCTAGGTTTAGCTTTATTGTTTTCACTTGGTTTTTCAGTCTCCAGTTGAGTCCTCAGCCTGTCTCTACTACTTGAGTTCTCCAAGTCCTTCAAAGTTTCATCTAGAACTTTAGATTTGTTTCCTAGTACACGATCCAATTTTTCCACATCATCCTCTATCTCCATGTCTTCGTCACTGTTAGCATCAGCCTGCTGTACTGTTGGTGAGCAGTTGAGACTTAACCTCAAGATATTAAAACTTCTGCGTGCATTCCAACCTGTCGAATATCCACCACAACTGCTAGTAACTTGTGTATTATCATTTGACTGCATTCGCACAAGCTCGTTCTGTTCCAGGAAAATAAATTAGTTTATTATTATTTATATATTGAAACAACACAGACATAACAAATGCAACATATATGAAATTACCTTTAGCAAGCGTATTTGTTCACGCAAAGAGTTTACATCATTCTCAGTTTCCTCATTCACAACTGCTTGATTTTGTATGGCTTTTGCTCTCTTTGCAAACCTTAACGTGCTTAAACTCTCACTCCTGCAACTGCGAAGTCATGAAAAGAATGTGACTCTCTCTCTCTTTCTTTATTTATTTACCAAACCTTAATGTATTTTTAGTTTTACTCCTGCAACTGCAGAACCACAAAGAAATCTGAATGATAAAAGATTTCCTCCAATTTGAGATGTCCTACCTGCTTGCTGGAGAGATTGCACAAATCATGGCCAATTTGGCATTCCCTCCCAAGGATTCTTGCAGCAGAAACGTTAATCGTGAATCACGATAAGGGATATGCCTCTGCTTTCCTTGCGAACTTTCAGCCAGAATATTGATCAAATTCCTGTGAGTTTGTCAACAATTGATTTCTGTTAGACCAAGCAAAAAATAATTGAGCTACACAGTGGATATAATTGTTAAACAAATGTAGCTCAATAATTCGTCAAATATTTGTTTCTGTGAATTTACCCGGCAACTCTAAACCTTCTATGTCACAATCATTACATACCCTAGTTGTGAAAGAGATCGGTTAATGTTGCCAGCCTCCTTCAAGCGCTCTCCAGCTGCGCCTGTGAGCTTTTGTCTCTCCGATCCAGCAAGGTCAACAAGGTTAATTCTACTGATCCTCAAACTGCTCAAGCCATCTGACATACTCTGTAAATATAATTGGCTTTTGAGTGTCTTTGTATAGGAACTTGGTCAGAAAAAATACAATTAAGATTCTGTGTGGAGACACAAATATGTTCACATATATTTATGCATGAACAGGTTGTAGTGTTTACCTTAGTTGAGAAACACAAATCAAATAATGTACAATCAGCACAGTTATTCATGAAATTTAGCAATATTTTAAGTAAGATTTGGAAGATTTTTGGGATAAATGGAATTATGGAAGTGTTCTAGCTTACAATTGTTAAAACTTGAGAATAGAACACAAGAATTGTTAAACTAATTTCCTATGCGAAAAAAAGTTCTGCCATAAAATTTTGTGATTACAATTACACAAGCCACAGAAAGTGTTTACTAACAAATGGATTAAACGCGGGCTAATTGCATTGCTTTGACATAATACAGAAAAATCATTAAAAATTTAAAGCTTAAGCTTTAAGGAAATTATCTAACATAATTTTTTTCAAATTAATGAGCCATCATATAGAATAAATATCATATTTCTATAAACCAAAATCTAACTTTTTCTTGCTGCAGTAAACCAAACTGCAGAGCAGCCGATTTCAGTGTAAAACCTCAAGTAAAACATCAACAATTCTAAGATGTTTTCTCCTAATTAAGTGCAGCCAATACCAATAGTTACATCTTGTCTTTTTCCCAAATCAAACTTATTTTCACATATTTTAACTCTTCAAAAAATACTTATAGCTCGCTGCATGACAGATGCAACTTTTCATTGAAATGATCAAGAATCAGCATTTCACCATCTTTCACAAGATAATCACAATAAAAGTTCAAAAATAAGCAACCTTGTGAGGATTAAATATAACAATTAACACTTGATTATTTTTCATAGAATAATTAATCACAAAAAAAATTGAGGTCGATCTTTCCCTACAGCATCACCTTACAACGGGATTCAAGCACACATGTAAAAACACAGTGTGAGCGTGAACTTTCTGCATTAATACTAGTAGCACCCACTCTCCTATTTGAAAGGCCCTGCAGTACAAAACAAATAGGTCAATAACCAACATTAAGATGACCAAATGAAGAGCGCTGAGAAATTCATAGCAAAGTGAAAGGAGATTTTTTCATTTCTGCATACTCGAAATAAGAGCTGATTCACATCATCCAAGCTTGCAACATATTCCTCTGTTAAGTTTTCCACATACACGCCACATTTTGTGTCTTCCCTTATCTGGAAGAGAAGCAACCAAAAAGTGAATAACATGGATTCCTTAGCTTTAAATTGTACGAGTCAAGCTAAAAAATTGCGACTCCCACCACAAACAACAAACTAGGCAAAAGGTTTAAAATTTGAAAAAAAGAATAGCTATGGCTGCCTACGATATAAGTAAAAATGAAAACAGAAATCATTTTCTCACCTGAAGATTTCTTCGACTGGGCTCCAACAAATCTGTAATTTGTTCATTATAGATCTGTTACATGTACTCCAGAATCAACACTCAAAATATTACAAAACAACCAGCATACAGTAATGTCCAAGGAAAGAACAAAATATATAGATATTATTAGTAGCAACACATTTCAAAATTAAATGGATATTATAAACAGGTAAACGGGCAACAAATTGTTATTGGCAAAGCAGGATATAAGCATACAAATGTCTAAACAATTCGTATCCTGCAGAAGAAAATGTACATGGATCAATATATTCTACCGGGTCAACTTACGTTCTTCAGAATCAACACTCCAAATATTATTAGTAGCAGCGCATTTCAAAATTAAATGGATCTTTAAATAGGTAAAGGGGCAACAAACTATTATTGGCAAAGCAGGATACATTCATACAAAGAAACTAAATAATTTGTATCCAGACAGAAGAAAATGTACATGGATCAATATATTCTATCAGTTCATCAACTTATGTACCTCAAGGAGTGAACAACGACACCGATATTGCAGCTGCTTGTCCACATTTTTCTCTTCTTCCTGATTTCCAATAAATAAAGGATCAGCGGAAATGGAAAAGAAAGCACAAACTCACCAACTTCAAGTGACTCCTAATACGATGGTTTGTAACCGAGCCTACCTTCTGAATCTGTGCAAACAATTTCTCAAAAACACGGGGAGTAAGGCCTCGGTGCCCACTATGGATTTTGTCTTCAACTGACATATTAGAAGGCCCCCACATGGTATACGTTTTACCACTTCCAGTCTGTATTTCAGAAAACAATGTTCATTGGAGATTAGCCGCAGAAACTAATCCTGATTATAGATAGAGAAATATTAAAAGAAAACCAACCAGGGATTCAACGTGAAAGGAAAATTACCTGCCCATAAGCAAATATCGAACTGTTAAATCCTGCCAAGCAGTTCTGTACCAGGGGGACACCTAACATCTCAAAAATTTCTTCCTGGAGTAAAAACCAAAAAATTAGAAACAAATAATGCTTGTCTTCTCAATTGCATAGGATGAACTACGCTACACAAATAGGCTACACAAAGGAATATGTAATTTAACGCATGATAAAAAATATATATACATATTTTAAAGCTCTAGGTTAAAAGGCCTTAAGAAAACACATAAAAAAAAGCATTACCTTGATGGTTGCATGTTTGTTTAAATGGATGCATGTGGCATTGTCATTTGATAAATTTTCTCAGGTTTTCAACTTTCCTAGTATATCCTGGTAGTTAGTTTTCACTTATCTTTCTCAATAGATTTTGGCCCTTTGGTTTTCCTGTCACTTAGTATGACAAGAGGGGAAGGGCAAGGAGGCCACCCGACCCTGTCTGTCCCCCTCACCCCCTTGGTCGTTTTCACCAGGCAGTAATTGTTAGAAACTTGGTAGCTCAAAAGGAATCATGTTTAAGTTAAATAAGGAAAGTGAAAATGAGACACGTCCTTGAGTTGATGAATGTATGTTTGGAAGCAAGGGAAGATAGCCCAGTTCTTGAACTGGATTTAGAGGAACAAAAGGATGGTATACAGAAGTTGGCCACTAGAGGTTTCATTTGTCAATCCCTGGGCATGCAACTCTCTGTGGATGGCATTTATAAATTTGCCAAAAATCACTGAAAAACTTTTGTTGACTATGAAATCAGATCATGTTGAGAGGATATCTATCACTTTTACCAATGAAGCTGGTCGAGAGAAAAATAATTCCAATGAGGGCCTTGGTTATATTGCAACTCTCTGAAGATGACCTTTATAAATGGGCCAAAAATCACTCAAAAATAAATTATGACTATGAAAATGAAATTTTGTCAAGGATATTTTGATGCACTTTTGCCAAGGGTATTTTGATGCACTTTTGCCAATGAGATTGATAAAGAGAGATTTTCCAAAAAGAGGGGGGGGATTTCATTAGAAAGCAGAATCAGAAAGATTTTAATAACCATGAAATCAGATTATGTCAAAGAGGATATTCTATTGTTACTCTTGCCAATGAAGCTGATCGAGTGAAGATTTTCCAAGGAGGGCCTTGGTTTTACCACAATCTAGAACCTTTCCTGAAGTTTTGGCTTAAGATTGTACGCCCTCCTGCATAAGCTGTGCTCAGAGCATGTTTTTGCAATGGTCAGTAACTTTAGGGGAGGATATATATTCATCCCAAGAAACTTTCATAGAAGGGCTTTGAACCGTGCAAGAATCAATCTCTTCCCAAAACCCTCACCCTTAAAGAGGGGTTTGAAGTATCTCCAACCCATTGACTATGAATGCATTCTGCTTTAGGAGCACACCCATTTAGATAAGATTGTATGCCCTCCTGAATTAGCTGTGCTCAGAGTATGTTTTGCAATAGAGAAACTTCAAGTTTGTCCCAAGAAACCTTGATTCTTAGAAGGGCGCTTGGAGTGAATCCAATCCATTGAATATGAATGCATTCTGTTTTGAACTTTTACAAATCACATCCATTTGGATAAAGATTGTATGCCGTCCTCCATGAGCTGTGCTCAGAGTATGTTTTTGCAATAGCCAGAAACTTTATGTTCATCCCAAGAAACCTTTTGCAGAAGGGCTCTGAACTGTGCAAGAATCAATGTCTTCAAAAACCTTGACCCTTAAAGAGAAGGGAGCTTGGAGTGGTTCCAACCCATTGACTATTTTGACATTCTGCTTTAGGAGCACACTAATTGGATAAAATTATTGCCCTCCTGCATGAGCCCTTCTTAGCGTATGATTTTGCAATAGTCAGAATCTTCTTGGGAAGATATATATGTTCATCCCAAGAAATCTTTGGAAGAAGGAACTATACAAGAATCGTGACCTTTAAAGAAGGAGGCTTGGAATGGTTCCAACCCATCGACCATGAACGCATTCTGTTTTTTGGTGCAGAGGATGCCATGAATATGATAATATGGTTCATGCTTGTCTTCTAGTAGTTAACAAGAGACTGTTCTTCAACCAGAAAATTAAGAGAAAACAAATTATGACTTCCAAAAGCCTAAGAAAAAACACATAACTAAAGATAAATGGGTCAAAGTTGCAGAGAGAAATAATAAAGGTCAAAGTGAAATGATAAAGATGTGACATAAGGCTCCTGGGACCTTAATACAAAAGGAATGTCAAAATAGTGGAAGAGGTCAAGGATCTCATGGATGAACATGCTTCAGAAGGAAATTCTTTTGCAGCTATTACAACCAAAAAGGTGCATCAGCAACAAACTCAAGCAAAAAGGCCTCATGATACGGGCTTAGAAGATGTTGAGAATGGCATGGTGTTGGAGAATGCTAGGAATGAGCAGCAAGATGGTGGAAAAAAAGATTTATTTCTCCTTAAAGTTTATTTGCAGGATGCTAAGAACAACACTAATCTAGGACTCTAGAGAACTTTGCAAATGTATCTTGGGATGATTATAGAAGGCATCTAATGTGCAATAGGTTGATTTGGTTACACAAAATATGAGGTGGAGAGATAATGATGCAAGAATTTTCTTAGAGGCATAGGTAGGAGGGAATAAAATGATTCCTCTTTGAGCATTTGGTCGTAACTGAGCCATAACAAGGCAGAGTTGAAACATGTCTGTGAATAGATTTAGATAATGCCAGATTGTGTAAAGACAGCTAAGGATGAATCCATTCTGCATCGGTCGCATAATTGTTGCACAGATTGTTCTGTAACAGTCACACTATTCCTACAGAAATCGTCCCACAAGTCACCCAATAGTTGTAGAAACTGTTCTACAACAACTTTGTGGTGGCGACAATGTGAAGCTGGAGGAAAGAAACATTCTTATCATGAGTCCTACTGACTAAGGCAGGGTATGTAGAAGAAGACAATGAATCTATTTTGTATAAACTTCTCATTGTTGCAGAGTTCAATGTTGCATTTCCTCCTCTAAAGAAGGCAAAATCCCTGAATATTGGTATGGATATGTCTAAAGAAGGTCTTCAGAAAGCATTGTTAAAAAAATAACCACCTTCTAGTGGCCATTCCTTTGGCCAAGAATCAACCACCAACAATTTGCAAGGGCATCTCAATCAACACCTAGCTCTACAACATGCAGCCCAAACACAAGTTACTTCTAGGAGTGATAAGGCAAAAGTTATAACCTCAAGAAATATGAAAGGCTAATCATCTTTGTGCATCAAAGTTGCATGGACACGGATACTGATACAAATACGGATACAGTATCGGATATGGATATGGCAATTTTTTTAGACCCCCACTATGGATACGGCTGGATACGACATTAATAGAAAACGCATACACATATACTTAACATAGTTTTCTAAGTTATTAGAGAAGATTTTCATTACTTCAAAAATACAAGAACATTTCATTTGTCTTTCTCATTTGGTGTAGGTGTTGGTTATACCAAAAAAAAATGAATTAAAAATTGCACGAATGAAGTTTTTTGAAGTGAACTTTGGGAAGATTTACGTCAAATTTTAAAAGAATCAAATCACATAGTATTCGTCACAGTTGGAAAATCAAGGTTTTTTGGGCAGACATGGGTGCAGTAATCAACGTGTATCCAAGCTGTATCGGATACGTATCCAAATTGGATACGGGGATACGCATGCCCAAGGAGGGACTGAGGAGTTTCCGGCTACTATGTTGTGCATATTTGGTCATCATGCTATGTGAAGGACTTTGCATGGATATATCCCATATCAATCTCAAATACGAGCAAGGTTAAATCCAAAATTTGTAGGTTTGTTTGCAATGGAGACATATGCTACATCCAAAGGAATTTTTTGAATGTTAAGGGGTCTCAATCAACACCACAACAATTTGTGATGGATCTCAATCAACGCCTAGTTCTACAACATGTGGCTCAAACATAGGTGGAGGAAAATTAATGCTTTCTTTCTACCTTGTACTTCACCAAAATCACAACCCACTTTAGCAAGTACAAGATGGAAAAAAAAACATACACAAACAGGAGGTCACTGGGAATTTCTATTACTATTTTAGCCTATTGTTCAATGTTGCCAAGTCTCCATACTAGCAAGTATGGTGTACGCTATTGTAGCTATAGGTCCTAATTTCAAAGCACTATTGTACAAGGCGTTGAGGATTGATATGCATAATAATGTGGTAAAGGATGTTACTAATATTGTCAAACATCAATTCGCGTGGGCAAAGATTGGATGCACCATAATGTCAAATGGGTGGATAGATAGAAGGAACAAGGTCACGTCACCTATGTCATCATAGCATGATCTTTTTGAAATTTGTGGAAGCATCTGATAGGGTCAAATCTATAAGGGTGTTGTCTAATATGTTTGATGAGGTGATCATGGATGTAGGACCACAAAATGCAGTTTAATTTATAACAAGCAATATTGTTAATTGTGTTGTTGTTGAGAGACTGTTGATGAACAACTACCCCTCTATGTTCTTTAGCCTTTGTATGACACATTACTTTGATCTAACCTTCTAGAACATTGGAAAACTTGAATGGGTCAAGGACGTATTGCAAAAAGTGCACACTATTACCAAGTTCATCTTGAATCAAATGAGAGTGTTATGTATGATCATTTTTTCTATGTTGGATTTGGCCAATCCAATATCATATACTTAAGGAAATATCTATTTGTCGAGCCTCAGTGTCTCTACAAACCATATTTTTCTCTCATCCTAAAGATGGGTTTTAAAATATCATCTTGCCATTGATGATCTATCTAAAATCTCTTTCCACAATTTTCATCTCAAATATTATGGCTTGCAGAAGTTTGAGTTTTTTTAATTATTTAACTCTTTCAAGGTTAAAGTAATTTTTTAAATGAATCACCATGCTTTTTATTCAATCACTTATTGGAGGGAA
>MU224170.1:1240997-1252031 GCA_018584345.1 Thuja plicata | reverse complement strand
AAGCAGAGAGATACTATAGATCAAAAGGCACCCCATAAGAAACAGATAGGAATAGATTAGCAATTATGATGATTAACCTCAGTGATTTAGCAATCAATTCATTCTAAGTTCTAACTAAAGAAGTTGATGATGATGAGCAATTTTCATCTCAAATATTATGGCTTGCAGAAGTTTGAGTTTTTTTAATTATTTAACTCTTTCAAGGTTAAAGTAATTTTTTAAATGAATCACCATGCTTTTTATTCAATCACTTATTGGAGGGAAGGTCACTGAAAGCAGAGAGATACTATAGATCAAAAGGCACCCCATAAGAAACAGATAGGAATAGATTAGCAATTATGATGATTAACCTCAGTGATTTAGCAATCAATTCATTCTAAGTTCTAACTAAAGAAGTTGAAGATGATGAGGGATATCTTGTTAGGGTCCCTTCAATTTTCTCATACTTGTAATAGTAATTTCAGGAGGCAAATCCAAACAAAAAGCAGATAATGGTGGATGTTAGTATTTGAAGCTGCAATCAATTTCTGACAGTTATCAGAAACCCTATTGGTTGTAGTGTTAGAAGCAACTAAATACATGAGGTATATTGATCATATCCATTTCAGAATGTAAATTATGATCGCCCCATGTTGGGTATGAATTCCAAGTGCAAACTTCCAAATTGTCTAGACCAGCTTGATTGTAGTACAGAAAATCTTGATTGTAATAGAAATATAAGTAGAAACAACAATGCTGACTTGCTTCCTGATTGCTTCTCCCACCTGCAAATGTTAGCAAGCCTTGTGAAGGTAATCTCTGTAAAGAAAAGGTTTGCTTTCGCCTTGAGGAATTATTTCACACTGTGTTGGAACTGACCTGCACTTTAAGAAGAATCAAAAGAGCTGGTATGCATGAGGGGAAAAGAGTCTTAGAAGATGAATCACTGCAAATGCTTCAGTGCGGATGCAGGTTTGTAAACCCTGCACAGCACTCAAAGGCTAGGAGAAGATGGGGATTTAAGAGCAAGTTGGCAGTTCTAAGATTTTTAGGCCATAAACAAACAGAATAACAATTTCATTAGCATTCAAAATATTTCCCAGGTGAAGTTAGATCAGAAGCCCCTGCACACTTTAATGACCTCTGCTCCAAAATAACAAGATCTAGACTGAAAGTCTATGGGGATGCTGCCAAACTAGTTGAGGACTTCTCTTGGGATTATTGAATCTGCTTTTGAGATAAAGTCAACATTGTTAGATTTAACAGAAGACTAGCAAAGCCCATTCAGGGCATGATGAGATGGTAGACAGACCATTAAGGGAAAAGAAATGTGATGAAGTGTTCGAGAACTGTCTTCAAGTCCCCAACCTAACCATACAAAATGTCTTGGTAAGCCAGAGAAGTCAAGAAAATAAAAAGAGAGGACCAACGAAATTATCTTCACAGTGCTGATAGTTTGAATTAAGATACTTGGATTGATGCAGAGAATTGAAACAAATCAATGCTTCACAATGCAGGATAGACTTTCATTTCTTAGAAAGAAAATGCAGAGTTCACAAAGAACCAATTCTATCATGGAAGACAGTTTTACATCCCAAATTAGTCAAATGAAGAAGGACGCACAAACAATGGCCACCAGGCAACAAGCAATGACAGCAGAATCAATTACTCAGACAGTTTATCTTCACAGTGCTCATAGTTTGAATTAAGACACTTCGATTGAAGCAGAGAATTGAAGCAAATCAATGCTTCACAATGCAGGATAGACTTTCAGTTCTTAGAAAGAAAGTGCAGAGCTCACAAAGAACCAATTCTATCATGGAAGACAGTTTTATATCCCATCTTAGTCAAATGAAGAAGGATGCACAATCAATGGCCAACAGGCAACAAGCAATAACTGCGGAATCAATTACTTAGACAACAGATGAAGCAGCTTCTCTAATATCATTAGATGAGGCCCAATAGGATATATAACTGATGTGCCGCTTCTATTTTTCAATTTGAATGTGAATTTTAGATTTTTATTATGGTGAGAATCTTTCTTCGACTGTTTCAATTTTTGGAATCCATATAATTCTAAACCTTAACATCAAACCCTGGCAAGCAAAAAAGTGCTTAAAAAGCATGGAGTAAATTATATCCTGACCTAATTAAAATGAATTGGCCCAAACTTACTCTAGAGTCCACACTAGAATATGCCATAATGTATCCTGCAAAGACTGGGCTTAGCATTATCCAGAACTTAGCAGTCAAAAAACATTAAAAAATGCAAATGGGGGTCATTTATTGTTACTGTAACGAGTCTATGGGACTAGATGCGGAATGGTCATGCAAAAGACACAAGCTCAAACCCCAACAAGCTTTATAAGTCCAAATCTGTTTAAAAGGAGGGAAGTTTGACCTCAGATGTAAGGCACGTAATGGAATCGTCTTCAATTTATTGGGTGATTGAGAAAGGGATTTGTCAAGCAACGCAACTAAGTACAAACCCTAGCAGGCTTAGCATGGAAGGAATTACGCCACAATACAATGTGCCTTCATCTGACGTTGCATAAAACAAATAAGAAGCCACTCCAAACCCAGATCAAAAAACTGATCAGTGCAGAAGAAACTGATCATGTGTTTTCACTTGATCCGAAGAGGTGAATGCAGACCAGATAAGGTTTTCTGCTCAAAGAAATGGGATTTCTAGTTCTGCCATGAACAGGAAGATTGAGAACAAATTTTCCGGTAGGTGTATGGTTTCAAACTTAATGTTTCAGTTCGGGTGTTGTTCTCATACTCTGAAGCATCAATTTTTTGAGAAAATGTCTTATACTTTTTTACATTCTCCTACTCTGCCAGAAAGGAACAAAAATAAATAAACAGCATATAATGCCATAATCCTTTTCCAAAATTAAGCCTACAATTTTTTCAATTCTCTCAAAACACAAAAGTGAGGAGTACAACCAACTCTTACCCGTGTGTATGGTTGAGTTCACAAGTTTAGAAGGGGTCAGACCTTAGAATAATAAGAAACCTAAAATACTAAAACCGATACAAATTTGACCGCAAATGTAAGTCATATAATACTAATTTTTATGTCTTTCCTACTAATTTGACTGGATGCTATGAGATCTGGCAGAAAAGGGAGAAAAGGGAAAAAAAAAAAAACATAAAACATATTGCTACCTGTGTCGATTCGGTTCCAGCCACGGCATCGAAGGTGAAGTGGTGATCTCCAACGGCAACCGCATTGGAAGAAGTGACTTGAGCAATGGGATCCCCGCCCTGGTTCTCTTCGTCCCTTGTCAGCGGCCGTATCCTCACCACGACCTTCACACCTCTATCCATCGGACTTTCCTCTCCCTGCGATTTATTTTCAGTGCACAGCTTGCGCTGCACTTTCCGGGGCCGCGGGGGCAAAGTAGCAGGACTGCTTGTAGCCTTTGCTTTGCCCAAAACAGAAGCAGCAGGGCTATGATTTCCATTACCCCTCACATTTTCGTCATCAGGAGGAACATTTTCAGTCCCCTGCTTAGCATTACTATTTCTTCGCGGTGTTAAGGCGCTCATTGGGGACTTCCTGCCAACCATTTTGCTCAGGATCGAGCTCATGTTTGCCTTCCCCGGCCACAGATCGCAGGGATTACTGAGGAGGAAAAACGACCGTTGTGAAGCAGACTCAGAAATAAAAGCTGGAGACCAATTATTTTCAGAAAAATGGCGGACTAGAGACGGACAACAGGGATTTGAAGATTTGAATTATGCTAGGGCCTTTATTAAACATTTTATTTTATTTTTCAACTTTATGAACGTTGGAAGGGTGGATTCCGTCATCTCCTCGGGTAAACGGGTAAAGAAGAAAAAGTAATCTCTCGTACGTAATTATTTATTAAAAGGTCAAACCAAGGCTTTAACGGCCATATCTTTTTACTGGGTTGAATTTGAGATTTTTGAAAATGGGTTTTGGCTATTGTTTTTCTGTGCCAAGAAAAACATAAAATTGTAGTTGTTCTAGGTAAATACAGAAATTTTTTATTATATAATATTCAAGTATCTTAAATATAAATTTAATTTAAATTTTAGTATTTTATTTATTATATAATGAGATAAAAGTCAATTGTGTATATTTATTTATAAAAATCAGTGTCAATTTAAGTTGTGAAAAGCTCATTATAGAATTTTTATTTAAGAATCAATCTTCAATTATATGTAAGACTCAAATTAGTTACAAAGGCTTATAATAGTATAATATTCAAATGGTTTTAAATTTGTAGTCAATTTTGTTATAATGATTTAAGATTGAGCCTTGTAATGTTTTAGGTGATAAGTAGGAAATATTTTCCATAGCAAGTCAAATTGTGATATTGTTATCAGAACTGTGTAGATTTTTTAGTCAAACTCATTGGCTCATGTTTCATGAGTAGTGGTTCACAAGAACCCATAACCCATCTCTCATGAGAATGATGGAATAGTTAGCACTCATTACATTTAGGTGATGCTCACAGAGGCTTTGGGATGGGAAGTCTCGGTGCTTCACCTTTGTGAGCATCACCTAGATGCAATGAGTGTTGAGCGTTTCATTCATTCTCATGAAAAATGGGTTCTTGTGAACCACTACTCATGAAACATGGGTCAATGAGTTTGACTCAAAAAACTACACAATTGAATCCTGATAGCAATATCACAATATTTTAGGTGTTATATAGTTATGATAACTTATTGTTAGAAATTACTATTATTAGGTATAGGAAATTATTATAGTTTATTGATGGAACCTCAAAAGATGAATAGCCCAATGTCACCTCACTTATACTAGCACTCTGGTGAGCTAAGGAGAATTATTAAGTAAGCTAATTATAATGTAAAATGATAAATATTGGAGTAATTCAACAATACAAGATGATAAAAATATTTAGACTAACGAAAAGAGAAAACAACCAAGACCAATTGGTAGGCTCTACGAGCTCTCTATCCAGGACACACGCATGAGTCAAGGACTATAGCATGGATTCAAGACACCAATGTGACATGTGTGCATCCTACATAGATATGGTACAAAGGGTCATACCTAAAGGTACAAGGTAATGAAATGAATGAATAGAAAGAAAAGTAATCTAATTATGACTAGCAAGAAGTACAAATGAACTAAAAGCAACTATCTAGAGCTAAGAGATGGTAAAGGAGATCTCACAACTTCTTGCACCTATACACACAGTGACAAGAAAAATGTTGTGGTCATTTTTTTAGAGATGTATCGAAGTCAAACCCTCATTTTGATGTTTCCACCTCCATGAACAACCAAGATAATGATATGAAAATCCATTAAATGATAAACAATAATGGAAAAAACAAAGAAAATATAAAAATACTATGATATGTTTATTCAAATCAAAAAGAGTGAGTGTAAGGCAAAATATAACTCTCTTTTGAAGCCAAGAAGCCAAAGCTTGCTAGAATGAAGGTGAATATGCATTTGTGAGCAATGAAATATGGTAGAACAGTGATGCAAGGTGACCAAAGACCTATGAAAACTATCCAAAATGGTGAATAAGTTACAAAGATATCTCAAGAAACCATTCAAATGACCAAGAAGCAGACGACGGTACCCAAAATGGGGCCAAAAGGAAATTTTTAAGGAACCCATAGAATCCTTGATGCTAGTGGTCTATCAAAGGAGGTGCTACACTACCAAGGACAACAGGTGCAATGTTCTTAAAACCACCTTTGATATAAATATTTGCAAGACGAGTGTGTGTTGTGTAGACGTTCACAGTGTGCATATGTCCTGAATCAATAGGCAAAGGATCGGTGACTAGGTGGTGTGGAGGCTTAGGTGGATATTTGATTTGACCAAGGTGAAGGCACCATGCAATGTAGAATTGCACAAGGTGTAATTTAGTACGTTATGTTTTTCCCATGCTTTAGTGAGCATATCATTAATGAGATGCAAGATGAAGTAGAAAGACGATAGAAATATTACACCAAGATACAAGTGGGAAGCAAAATCTTATTTCCATGTGTAGTTGACCCCATAGAGAAGACCTAAATCTTCATGGGATAGCAGTAAGCTATATCATAATGTGTTAGTTGTAAACAAACATGTTAGATAAACATTTTTAAAAATTTATTAAAATGATGGCAATCAAATACAGATCATGAGATAGTAATCATTGAGATTGCACTGGTATGGGTGACAAGTTGTGTTATTTTAGATAGTCATATGATAGGGTGAAAGATTTGTATAGTATTTTGGTCCCCACAAAGGCAACAGATTAAAAATATTTTTTAAATCTAAATAGAAATACAAATGGTGCAAGTATGACAACCCCCTTAAAATGGACAGTGTCAAACAAAGGGGAACATGATCCATTCTAAGGAGACAATAGGTGTTGCAACATGTCAACATATTGAGATGTTTCCATGGGATTCCATCGTACAACATGTGATACATGATATCCAAAACACCAAAATATGCAAAGGGACGAGGGGGCCAATTATTCAACAATAGAAGAACCCATATCCATGAAAATTATTAGTATACATCTACATATGAGCTTCTCATCATGGTCCCAAATGTTAGGATTAGAAGACAAAAATCTAACAGTTACATGCAAATATAGCCAATAATGCAAAGGAATAAAACACACATAAGTAGAACAAGAAGACACAAATTTAACATGGTTCACACAATCCTGGGCTACGTCCACCAATTAGAGAGTCCAATACTATTATTCAGTAATTTTAACTGATTACAACCAGCGATCCCTTGCATCTCAATACCACTGCAAATGCTACAATACTTCTTCACTCTAACAAGTCATAACCCTAACATCATTTTTCTTATAGAAAAACCCTAACCCTAAAACTTTCTTAATGAGTTAACTTAGGGAAATGCTTGATGATTCAACCCAAAAAATGCTTGACGAGTTAACCAAAAAAAATTGGGTTGTTGCCCCAAACCCCACAAATTGTAGAAAAGTGGACAGTACTTGCCTGATGAGTCACCACAAACCAATAATCTCCCACATGGAGACTGATCAGGCTCAACACTAAATAATCTCCCACTCGGAGACTGATCTTGTAGCAATATTGCTACCCCTGTAGCTCTCACTAAAAAGAAACACCCTGGACTCTGTTGTTCTATTTTATTTTTTTATCATGAAGACCAACCGAAGCCAAAGAGGAGTTCAACTTCTCCCTTGTCACTGCCTTTGTCAAAATATCCGCTAGATTTTCATCTGTATGTATCTTTTCCAATCTTAATTGTCCATCATCCAATACCGACTGAATTAAGTGATACCTCAACTGTATGTATATTGTCTTTGAATGCAAGGCAAAATTATTTGTAAGATTAATGGCACTCTGGCTTATTCGTAAACAAATAATTGTTAACTTGTATTTTTTTTTATTCTTCCATGAAAGATTACAGCCATATCGTCTCCTTGCTTTCCTCTTTTGCAGCTACTTACTATGCCTCTATGGTGGATAAAGAAACCACCTTTTGCAACCTCGAGATCTAACTTATTGTTGTCCCACTGACAATAAAAACATATCATGTTGTACCCCACCTAGTATCAATGTCTCCTGCCAAATCTGAGTCCACATAGCCTTGTAAATCAGTACTAGAGCCCCCAAAACATAAATATTTGTTGGAGGTACCTCTCAAGTATCTAAGAATCCATTTTACCGCATTTGAATGCTCAAAACCATGATGACTCATATACCTACTAACAACTCCTACTACATGTGCAATATCAGGTCTAGTGCATACCATGGCATACATTAAACTGCTTACAGTTGAAGAATAGGGTACCTTGTACATTTTATCCTCCTCCTCTTGTGTCTTTGGACACATCTCCCTAGTCAATTTCAAATGACTAGGCAAAGTTCTGTTGACAGTTTTGCATTCTCCATGGAGAATCTCTGCAACGCCTTTTCAACATAATCAGCCTAAGGTAGAGTCAAATTTTTTTGCCTATCTCTACAAATTTTCATACCAAGGATTTATTTTGTTGCCCCCAAATCCTTCATAGTAAAGGATTTTGCTAACTATTATTTTAACTCTCTTATGTGATCCATGTTAGACCCAACTATAAGAATGTCATCAACATATAAACATAAAATAATGTAGTTGTCATTATCCAACCTCTTAAAATAAACACAACGGTCAGAATTACACCCACCAAAGTCGTGTTCAACCATAAAACTATCAAATTTTAAGTACCATTACTAAGGTTCTTATTTTAAGCCATATAAAGTCTTCTTTAATCTACACACTAACTTCTCCTTACTGGTGACCTCAAATCCTTGGCGTTGTTCCATATATATTTCCTCCTCCAGATCACCATGGAGAAAGGAAGTTTTCACATCTATCTGTTCCAAATGGAAATCTTTAGCATCCATAATACTCAAAATAATACGAATAGAAGTCATCTTAACAACCAGAGAAAAGATTTTAGAAAAATCATTGCATTTTTCTGTGCAAATCCCTTTACAAATAACTTGGCTTTAAATATTATATTACCTCTATCCTTCTCTTTCATCCTATAAAAACATTTGTTTTCTAAAACCTTTTTACCTGTAGGAAACGTGCATAATTCTCAAGTCTAATTTTCCAGCAAGGAGTCCATTTCTTCTATCATTCCATGCTCCCACTTGGTGCAGGAGAACCAATGCCTAGTCCTATTGGGCTAGTTGCAATCATCCACAATCAGGGATATTGGAGAAGCATCAGACCCTATGGGTCTTGTTTGTAATAAGGGAAAAATTGTAAGCCCAATGTAGAGTCAAAATTAGACCCTAAATGGTATTTAGGGACATTTAGGGCCAATAGGCCAAAATGATGTATTTAAGTTCAACAAGCATGGAAAAGAAATGTAATGGCCAAATAGGCCCTAATAAATTTAATACTACCTACATGAGTCATTTTTAGGGTCTCGTAGGATTAGGAGTCATAATAGGAGTGAATTGTCAAAATTGCCAAAATGTTGCTCAAAAGTTGCTAAGCAACTTTTGCACCTTTTGCAAAATGCTTTCAAAGGTTGCATAACGGATAATTGGCTTAAAATTAAGTTTTTTTTGGTGGGGGTAGTTTTTTTATGGGTGATTTAAGGCCCTACACATGAAGATCAACTCCTGATGATGATTTGATGAAGTTTTGGCATTCAAAGCAATAAGAATTCAGTGTTTTCGTATAAAATTTGGTGTAAGCACAAATAGAACATGTGGGTTTTGATTGGTAGAAAGGAAATTTATTCATGGTTTGATAAAAAAAATGCATTACCTTTCAAATTCACTTAGTCTGATTTGATTTTGTTGAGTTTGAATCATTTTAGAGAAGAATCTTTGTAACCTTCATGATTTTAGGGCCTAGTGAGGTCTCCACAAACAAATGTCTCTTTCTTGAGTTTCCATTGTGGGGTTTGTACAGGCCTTGGGGTAATTCAAGCATAGAGGATGTACTATAAGTTTATGTAATATTTTTGCATAGATACCTTGGGGTTGCAGAGAAAAAGGATACCCTAGGTGGGCATCTCAATGTGCTCACCGTGACTGTGTATGCAAACTAAGTTGCATAAGAAGGGGTAGAGTGGTGAGAGGAAAATTAATGGTGGATTTAGTAATTTCTTAGATTTCTCTACGTGTCTATGGTGTTAGGAGTTTTGTTGAAAGAATAAAAGGGGTGGTGTTTTGTAATTCAATTTGAATTAGGCCTAATTGCCTAATCTGCTCAGAATCATTTAAAGTCCTTGTTGGAAGGGTTGGAAATCAAAATCTAGGGTTTGTATAGATGTCCAAAAAGGGTATTTGGAATGTTCATTTGTTCAACAAACTCTTTGGGAATATTGTAAGTTGTGCCCCAAAAATAGGCAAACCAGGGCTACTAGGGAATAAGCCTATTTACTAGGTCTAGGTATACAATTGATGTTTGAAGCCACTCTTGAGGGAATGAATGAATAAGATAGGCTGTGAAGATTCTCAAAAGGGTGTTGGAATCCACTCTACCCACTAGTAATTGAAGTCCCACAAAATTCAATGTGTAACCATTTGATAGGAATCTAAGGTAAATGGAAGGAGTAGTGAGATGTTGAGTGATTGAAGGGGGTTGGTTGGTGTTGTGAGGAGTTAGTGAACAACCTATTTGAAGGGGTTGGAGGTGTCCAATGAAAGGGGGGACACTCACCTAGGTTGTGGGCCCTTTTGTAGGAAAAACTTATAGTTTTACAAGAATCTCATAGGAGGAGATAGGAATACTCTAACCTCTCCCCATCACCACTAAACCTTGGTATCTTGTTGCATAGCTTCATCATAACATTATGGTTCACCAACATCAGTTAATAAAATAGAATACAAAGAGGGAGAGAATCTATCACGAGGTCTACTTATCCTTGAAGATCGTCTAACATTCACTGGAGTTTTTGCCTACGAATACCATTAGAGGAACAATAATCTTCAAATTCCTTTTTGTAATACTTGCCACCATTATCAGATCTGAGATATTTGATTCTTTTACCAGTCCCATTCTCAACCAAGATTTTCCATTTTTTAAAACTTTCTTGAATACATTAGATTTCTACCTGAGGAAATAAATCCATACTTTTGTAGTTGCATCATTAATGAATGTAACATAATACAAAGAGCCACCAAAAGAAGATACCTGAGCTAGTCCCCATACATCTGTATGCACAAGCTCTAATTTATCATCTTTACTATCTTTCCCAACCTTCAAAAAACTAACTCTCTTTTGTTTTACATGTTAGAATAAAGAATTAATTTAATTACCTTGATTAAATTAACTTTACTACCTCTTAAGATTTCACTTTATGCACTTGCATTAGTCATTTAATAATTAAATCTAATTATTAAATGCATATTTACTTATTAGGGTTTCCTATTAGGTTTTACGATCTCCTTCTTTAAGGATTTATTGTTTGTATTTTTTATTTTTTTTGATCGGTAAAAGGCCGAAGCCAGAATTTTATTAATATTAAAAATAATTTTTACAGTATAACCCCACTCACTGCGGGCGCTGGTAGGAAAGAGTGGGGTCGAGAAAACCTCCAGCCTTGC
>MU224170.1:1220081-1233245 GCA_018584345.1 Thuja plicata | reverse complement strand
TGGTTTCGCTGTCTGCTGAAATTCGCCTATTTTTGCATCCATTTTTGTAAATCTCTTAGATTTTTGAATGACTGTAAAGTTCACCCTCAATTGTCATCAAGAATTCGCTGTTGTAGAAGCCCAGATCACTACCACCTTGGATACAACTCACAGTAAAGATTTGCTGAGGATCCCTGATCCACAAAGCAAATCTGATATTGATCCAAAGTGCAGTCTAGTATAAGTCTTCGTCACATTCAATAACTAGTAGAACACTGCCAGGTCTGTATGACTTCCAGATCGTATGTGATGAATGTCTAATTTGTCCTGATGATATAACTCAGCACTTCTCAATTCAGTGATGTATCCTTTGATCAAAGATATATCTGACTGCAGGATTCCGCAACTTATGTATCTCCAATAGATAGATCTTGCGCTATGGTATAAGAATTTGATAGCAGACTTTGCTGGTATAGTTCGCAGTGTATATGTGATGTATGAATTCACCGTTGATAGTAGACATCTGCAATGTATGTATGCCTAGCAATTCGGACTTAATATTGCCAATGATGCAAGTGTATCAACTTTAGATTTTGCACATTAAACTTAGTATTTCTGATCAATACTTCAGCGTTTCAAACTGACATTATCAATGATCACACCTAGCATTGATTGAATACTTTCACTGTAGGAGAATCTCGCAGAATCTGTTGGTTTTGTTCAGTCCGCCACCCACCAGTTTATATATATTTCACCCCTCTGGCCTTGCAGTATTACTCTCCTGTCAATCAACGATGTACGAATCAGTATGCAAATTAAATCTGGATGTGTAGTGATCTGAATAATAGGCAATCGATCAGTCCTTATGAAGATTTCTGTCTGTATCTTGACAAAGTAGATTTGAATGATTCTGTGCGCCCAACCTTCTACAACAATAGATTAATTATCAGAGGTGTGCATCCAGCTTAGCATTTATTTGTGTGCTCAGGAGATTCGTGATCTAGATTTAGCAGTACTTCAATCACAAAGATGAGCATCAATGTTCGAAGATCAAGTAGCATAGATGATAGTAGGAGATTATCAGTTTGCCAATTTACTTCAACCCTTCAATATTGCCAATCTCTGTTAAATTTTGTAGGGTAGTCCGAATTCAATCACCAGCAGTTAAGCTTAATTGCTCTGGCAGTGTTCTTAAGTAGAATATTCGCTGAGTGTATCTATATATATTTTTCCAGTAATTTCCGCATGTGCAGACCTGTATGCAATTTTCATCCCTTTTATTGTTTGTATTTTTATTCATTCTTTTGGCTGATAATAATCTTTCACATTGTCAGAGCAAAACCCTTGTTTGTTTCCTACAAATTTCTTCCTTGTGACAGGTTTTTGCATGCAGGTTTCTTGGGCTCAATAGATTTTTTTTTCATCAAATCTTACATGGTATCAGAGCTAGATCTATTGTAGCTTGTTCATGTTTGAAAAAAAAGAGGAGCAAGGGTCTGACAGAAGAAATTTGGGATTTCTCAACTAATTCAAGAGGTTTTGGTCGTAGTTTTTAGATCCGGTATTCTTTGCATAACGTTATTTTTTTTTCTTTTTTGCATACAAAAAAGAAAGCACTTTTAACAGGCGCATGCATGTGAAAGGGCGTTTTTTTGGGTGTCATTTATAGTGGTGTCCTTCCTAGTGTCATTTACCAGACCTGCACCTTATTCCTCTGACCGTCGTGCATGAGCCGACGTCTGCATTGGCAAATCTAAAAAGGAAGAACTTCAAACCCCCGCGGGCACTGTACTTTGACTTGAAAGCCTTTTTACCTATGATTGCTATCCAAACCTATGGTTATTTTCATCAGAAAAATTCAAAGGTATACGTGATACTCATTTGAAGTTTTTTTCTCTCTCATTGTAAGCAATCTTTTCCAGCTTCTAGGGTTCGGTTTATTGAATTGTGGGGGGTGTTTTATTTCTTTTTTTCTATAATTTACTTCAATAAAATTGAAATTCTATCAAAACGATACCCCTTCTAAAAATATGGCTGATACCTCTTCTTGTCTAAAACTTCTTACCCCTCATAATTATCACACATGGAAATCCCTGATGAGACAGCTTCTCTGGTCAAAAGGGTTGTGGTCTTGTTTAGATGGTGCACTTTTACAGAGGCCTTTCAAGGTCATGTAGCATAGGAAAAAGATTGATGAGGCAATGGGGTTGATTTTTTTACATGTATCAGATAGTCTATAGTTTCATCTTGATGGGTGCAATACCCCTCTAGATATGTGGACCCAACTTAACGACATGTTTGGTACCATGAATGAGTTTTGGGCTCTTCAAATTGAGGAAGAGCTTACCTCTCTTGTACCAGATCATTTTCCATCCATTGAGGAATTCTTGATGAAGTTCAAGCAGTAGAGGTCTTTATTACAGGGATGTGGAAAGACTAAGACTAACATAGAGTGCATCTACCTAATTCTGTCAAAGCTACGGGGAAACTTTTAGATTATCTACTCTACTTTCCACTCTACCATGGATGCATTGGGCCAGAGATTCTAGATGCCCACTTTTGAGGTGTTCTGTGATCGGTTGACTAGAGAGCAATCCACACTATTAGATTATTTATCTGGAACTAGGAACCAAGCTTTGGTTGCTCAGACTTCTAAGGGGACACAAAAGAAAAAGCAGAATCCCAAAACATATTCAACTGGCAATGAGAATTCCTCCAATCCTCCTCAGAAAAAATAGTCTAATAAATCCACTCCTAAGGGTAAATATTCTATGTCTGGTGAGTCTTCCTCCAAGACTAAGAAGTTCACAGGTGAACCTTGCAATTTTTGTGGCAAGGAAGTGCATCTGGTTTCCAGGTGTTGGAAATGTCTTGAGGCTCTAGAGGAAGCCTTGCAGTAGCATAGTATTTCTTCTCCACATCCTTCACCTACTCCCACAAGGAAAGGTCATGCTCTTTTTGCATGATCATTATCTTCCATTGGTACATGGATCATTGATTCATGTGTTTAGCACCATATGAAACACACACCTAGTTTGGTTACCTCACTTTCTCAGAGTGCTACTACACAGATTGTAATTGGTGACTCAGCACAACTTTCAGTTATAGGTTTTGGTACTGTTTCATTGGATGGTGGTTCTCTATAGGATGTTCTTTTGGTTCCTACCATTTCTATGAACCTCTTCTCTGTCTACCAGATTTTCCATTCTGGTTCTAGTAAGACAGTTGAGTTCTCACCACATGATGTAGTTATTCGAGACCTCCATGATCCTGATTTGGTTGTTGCTATTGGGATTGTTTATTCAGAGTCTCACTTATACATGTTTGATTGCTTTGAGAGCTTCGATTATATAGGTGTTTCTCTTGTTTCTCATGTAGACACAGTGAGCAAGCTTTGGCATGAGCTTTTTGGCCATGTCAAATATAGATATGTCCAATAGATGAGTACACAGGAGTTAGTGATTGGGCTTCCTCACATCTCTTGCACTGATGGTGTTTGTCGAGGTTGGGCACTTGGAAAACATCATAGAGATCCTTTTCCGATAGGTAGATCCTCACATGCCAAGGTACCATTGGAGTTTATACATAATGATCTCATGTCATTTTTGGCTCCTTTTTCTGGTGCTCGTTATGTGCTCACCTTTATTGATGAATTCTCCAGATGCACATGGGTGTACTTCTTGAAGTACAAGTCTAATGTCTTTGATTCATTTCGAGTCTTTAAGACATTTGTGGAGAAGCAGTTTGGTCTTTCTGTCAAGCGGATACACACTAACAATGGGGGGAATATGTGAATCAGTAGTTTCATGATTTTTGCACTGAGTAGGGTATATTACATCAGCTGATAGTTCCCCATACTCCTCAATAGAATGGAGTTGCTGAGAGAAGAACAAAAAATTATGGGAGATGGCCAATTGTATGATACAGTCTTGAGATATGCAGCCTTTTTTTTGGGCAGAGGCAGTGAATTGTGCCAACTACATTCAGAATCATATGCCTCATAAGGCATTACAACATTTGGCTCCTGAGGAGGCTTGGTCCCATGTCAAGCCTGATGTTTCTACATTTCAAGTGTTTGGTAGTGAGGCTTGGGAATTTATTCCAGATGCTCAGAGGAAAGCCATGGAGAGGAAGAGTCGACCACTCATATTTGTTGTCTATTGTGAGGATATGAAGGTGTACAGGTTGTTTGATCCTGATTTTAGAGAGGTCTTATTTCAACAAGATGTTCAGTTTGATGAGTGCTATCCTCAGATGGAGCCTTCATCACCATCTTCTCCCTCATTTCCTAATACATCTTCTTCTTCTCCTCTTCAAGATTCTATATCCTCTAAGGATGATTTAGATTATGATCCACCTTCCCCTCCTCCACCAAATATTCTGTGAGTGCCCAAGTGGGCTCGTGATACTGTCAGTGTTGCTGGTTCTTTGGTAGGAGATCCTTTAGATACCTTTTGTACTTGTGCTCAACGATCTAGAACTGGTTTTTTGAGTCATGTTGTTTTAGAGGATCCTCATAAGGTTTCAGAGGCAACATGACATCCTGAGTGGGATAGGGCTATGGATGAGGAGTACTCTTCTTTGATGAAGAATCACATTGGGGATCTTTGTACTCTTTCGAAAGGAAGAAATTTGGTTCAGTGCAAGTGGGTGTACCGTACCAAGTATGATGCATATGGTTCTATTGATTAGTATAAGGCATGTCTTGTTGCGAAGGGATTTTCACAGGTGGAGGGTATTGATTACTCTGAGACCTTTGCTCTTGTCACCAAGATGAATTCTATTCGCTTGTACTTTCTCTTGTAGCTTCACAAGGTTGGACAGTGTATTGGATGGATTTGAAGAATGTGTTCTTGCACAGGGATCTACATGAGGAGATATATATGGAGCAACCTCAGGTTTTTGTGCAAGACTCTTCTCTTGTGTGTAGACTTTGGAGGTCATTATATGGTCTCAAACAAGCCCCTCAAGCTTGGTATTAGAAGATGGACTCTTTCTTGCTAGCCTCACACTTCACCTATTGTCATTTCGATCCTACATTATACATTCAGCATCATGGGGCTGATCTTGTGATACTTGTGTTATATGTTGATGGTCTCATCATCACAGGTAGCTCATCTTCTATGATTCAGAGTGTTCAGAGAGCATTGCTGGAGCAGTTTGAGATGATAGATCTTGGAATTTTGCACTAATTTTTGGGCCTACAGGTTATTCAGTCTTCAGATGGGATTTCCATACACTAGTAGAAGTATGCTCTTGACATGCTTCATAGATTTAGCATGCTTGATTGCAAGCCTACTCCCATAAATTTTCAGTCAGGTGTTCTTTTGTCTACCACTTTCTCTACTCCTTCAGTGGACTCCACCTTATACATGAATCTTGTGGGTAGTTTGTTGTACCTAACACACACTTGTCCTAACATTTCCTTTGTGGTTGGCACTGTCTCTCGATTCTCCCATGATCCTCATGAGAGTCATTGGAAAGATGTCAAATGTATTTTGAGCTACATTTGGGGCACTACTTCATATGGCATTCATTATACATCAGGAGCACCTCGCATTTTTGGTTTCATAGACGATGATTGGGGTGGTGATACAAATGGTCGGAAGTCTACTTATGGCTTTGTTTTCTGTCTTGGTTCTGGTCCTATCACATGGTCTTGCAAGAAGCATATTGTTGTTGCATTATCATCTACAGAGGTAGAGTATCAAGCAGTTGTGCTAGCTAGTAATGAGGTTTTATGGATTCGACAATTGATAGCAGAGTTTGGGTTTCCTCCCGATAGTCCCACTCTTCTTTGGTGTGACAATCAAAGTGGCATTCATATTTCTTGCAACCCAATTGAGCATCAAAGGACCAAGCACATTGAGATCCATATGAATTTCATCAGGCAGTTGATTCAGGATGGTCCTCTCAGCTTGGAGTATGTTCCCACTTTGGAGCAGGTTGCTGACATCTTCACTAAGCCTTTTGCATCCCTGTGGTATCTTCAGCTGCATTCTATGCTTGGGGTGAAGGAAGTTGTCCTTGGGGGGTCTCAGTGAGGCCTTCCTTCCTTCCTTTTTTTTTGTTTTCTGCATCTTTCTATCTCTTTTTGGAGGAGGGTTTTTCCCATGTGGTTTTCCTTGTTTCTTTGTTTCATAGAGATTTGGTTGTGATTGGGTACCTCATTAGGCCATGTTGCCAGGACCCAAATTTACTTTTTGCATTGTAGTTCCTTTGCTTCTTTCTTGTGTTGTTTGTAGCTGCATTGTTGCTCATCTTAAGGGGGGGTGTTAGAGTAAAGAATTAATTTAATTACCTTGATTAAATTAACTTTGCTACCTCTTAAGATTTCACTTTATGCACTTGCATTAGTCATTTAATAATTAAATCTGATTATTAAATGCTTATTTACCTATTAGGGTTTCCTATTAGGTTTTACGATCTCCTTCTACAAGGATTGATCCTTTGTATTTTTTATTCATTCTTCTGGCTAATAATAATATTTCACATTGTCAGAGAAAAATCCTTGTTTGTTTCCTATAGATTTCTTCCTTGTGATAGGTTTTTGCAGGCAGGTTTCTTGGGCTTAATAGATTTGATTTCATCAAATCTTACATTACATACACATGACTTTCACAGAAATCCATATTGACACATTTTAGACCTGGCAAGACTTTCTTTGAATAAAATAATTTCATACCTTTTTCACTCATGTGCCCAAGTCTGTTGTGCCATAGTGTTGTTGCAGAATCCATGGTGATTGTTTCATGTTCTACCTGCTCAACTGTAGCAACTGTTCCTGAATATTGACTTTTCTCTTAATAATTAAAGTAGAAGGAACAATATGAATTGTACAAAGATATAAGGTGCCTACTTTCACACCTTTTGCTACTACTAAGGAACCTTTTGAAACCTTCCAATTTTTATCATTAAAAGTAATTGTGCAACCTTCATCACCTAGTTTCCCTTCTGAATAAAATTTCCTACTCAGCCTTGGAACATGCCTTACCTCTTGTAGTAGCCAATGACTCCCATTTTATAACTTAATCTTAATTCTTCCCTTTCCAACAATCAGACATGGTTCATTATCTCCCAAATAAACCATCCCAAAATCCCCTTGGACATAATCAAGAAAATAACTTTTATAGGTCGTAGCATGAAATGAGGCCCCTGAATCAAGAACCCATGAATCATCAGCATTTTCAAGGGAAAGAAGAAAAACATCCTCTTCATATGTATTACTTACCACTTGTTCCTCCTATCCTTCTTGTTTGTCTCCTTCTTTATTCTTCTAAGACTAGCAATCCTTCTTCCTATGACCTAGTTTCCCACAGTACCAGAAATTGTTTGGTCCTCTCGATTAAGACCTCTTTCCCTTTGATTTTACTCATGATTTCCCACAACTTCCACAACTGCTTCCTATCTCCTTTGATCTGCATCTATTGTATGCATTCAAAACACTACCTGATGTGGATTCGCCTGAGCTTTTCCTATGAATTTCCTCACTCAGAATAACACCAACAATATCATCAAATTTTAGGGTATTTGAACTAGAAATAGAGTTACTAACAACCATTACCAATCCATTCTAGTTTTCAGGAAAAGAACAGAGAATCAAAAGAGCCCTAATTTCTTCATCAAAATTGACATTGACAAAAGATAATTGACTGGTAACTGTATTAAACTCATTTAAATGATCAATAACTGACCCACCTTCTACCATTTTCATATTAAATAAACAATTGATAAGAAATACCTTATTCGAAGGAGAAGGCTTTTCATGTAACTTTTCTATGGTTTCCATTGACTCTTCAGTTGTCTTCGCTTTTGTAATATTAAATGCCACTAATTGTGCCAGGCATAAACAAATACTACTAAGTGCCTTTCTATCAAAAATATCTCAATCCTCCTGAGACATAGTTGTGACTTTCTTGCTTATTCCTCCCAATGGCTACCATAAATCCTTCTGATAGAGATAATCATCCATATGCATTTTACATAACTAAAAGTTCTACCCATTAAACTTCTCAACCTTAAACTTACCCTCATATTCTATTACTCCCACTTAACCGTGAGACTCCCACTAAACTGTGAGACCTTCCTATAGAGGATAACTGAAAATAATCCACTATGATACCACTTGTTAGGATTAGAAGACAAAAATATAACAGTTACATGCAAATATAAGCAATAATGCAAAGGAATAAAACACACATAAGTGGAACAAGAAGACACAAATTTAACATTGTTACCCAATCCTGGGCTACGTCCACCAAATAGAGAGCCCAATATTATTATTCACTAATTTCAAATTATTACAACCAAAGATCCCCTACAGCTCAATACCACTACAAATGCTACAATACTTCTTCACTCTAACAAGCCATAACCCTAACACTATTTTTCTTATAGAAAAACCCTAACCCTAAAACTTGCTTAATGGGTCAACCTAGGGAAATGCTTGACGAGTCAACCCAAAAAAAGTTTGACGAGTTAACCCAAAAAAAATTGGGTTGTTTCCCTGAACCCCATGAATTGCAGAAAAGTGTACAATGTTTTCCTGATTAGTCACCACAAACCAACACCAAAGTTTTTAGATCTGAAGAAGAGCACATGAACACAAAGACTTAAAAAATTGGGTTGACATAGATGAAGGTGGTGGAGGGGCACCCAATGGAATCATGTCCCCATGAGGAAAATTAGAGTTTTAGATTTTGTTTCATGTCAATGTCTTCAAAATAAGGTCGTAGAGACCATTTGTAAGGGTTTTGTGATGTTTTGAACTTAAATAAGGAGGTTAAGTGTTCAATGGATCTAGTATGGAAAATATTTTGATTATATTGGCAAGATGTAAAAAAGTTGCCATAAGGGGTCCATGTATGTGCTTAGGTGAGTTTCGATGGCCATTAGATGTAGTAAGCCCTAAAAATTCCATTTGTCATGATAAAGGGTCAGTTGTGTAAGTTTTTAGACAAATTGTTTAAGTTGTCACAAGAGTGTGAAAAGGTGTCATTGTGCAAAGTTACAAAATGTCAAAAAAAATACAAAAGGAAGTAAACCAATGGTCATATATTTTAAAAATTAGTTGAAGTCACTTGTAAATTAGAGGAAATTATGTAAAAGGCCTTTGGATGGCTGAATGGAGGTTGGTTGGTGAATTATGAGCACTTTGTACCTTTTCAAAAATCTCTTATCTTTTTTCACTGTTACAGTGAGTTGTGTGATCTTATATGATGGAATTCAACTTGCAATCAGTAGTAGAAGGTATAACATTGATTCATCTTTCCTTTGGCACCGATCTCACTAGTTTTCATGGAGTATAAAAAAAGTTATAAGATTTTTTTTGAGGATAGGTCTGCAAACTCGTGGGCGGGAGGGTTTGTAACAAAAATGATGATTTCTTTTGTTTTCACCATTGGAATCCCTTGTAGATCGGTGGATTGGTATCTTGAAGAGTTTAGATTGATATTTTGAAAGTTTTAGGCAAGAAAGATGACATTTTTTACCAATAAGGTGATGCCCTAGGCAAGTAGACTATGTATTTTTTTTCATTTTGACAAGGTATTGATGAGAGTTTGTGAAAATAGTGTCAAAATGAACCATCTAAATTGTGAGACTTGTTGATTCATTTCCTTTGAGACATGCCCCAAGCTCTAGAGTGCAAATTATGGATTTGGATTCAAAATTCTTGGTAGATGCTTTGGAAAAGATGACTAATTGTGCCCTAAAAATAGTAATAGTCCTTTGTTTATTCAATGTGTTATAAAACACCATGGGGTGAAAACCTAGTTTTTTATAAACCAACCAAATGGGTACTTGGAAATGCTTTCCTTTTGTGTCAGTTGATTCCGTGTAGAAATTTGTAGTCCAAAAACCTAAGAATGAGGGCTACAAGGGGGTAGGTGTGCATTTTGAAGGAAGTCTAATTGAATCAAATTAAGAGAGGTTGAAGGGTGTTTCCTTGTGTTGTTTAGGGTACCCCAAGGTAAAAAAATATAATATAATAGTGGTTGTCTTGTCTAAGGATTCATTGGCTTGGTAGATACAGGGTATCCACATTCTAGATAGATTCCTAATCCCTGTGTTTGGTAGATTTCCCTGGTAGATCATGGGGTGAGGATGTGTACCTCTACAATTTTTAGAGTTTGTTCCTTATCCATTTTAGATGGAAGGAGAGGAGTTAAGGTGGCCTACACTAATTTCATAAACTTGGTTGAGGTAAATTCTAAAGATGGGGTCTTGTAACCCCATGTTGTTGGGATTTATCCCTTGTGGGATGATTGGATCTAGACCACTAGCTTTGGTGGAGGCAATATTTCTACTAATTAGGTTATGGTCCTAGATCAAAGGTTGTGGACTACAAGACCCAATTTAGGGGGCTGGTTAGAAATAATCTAGTTTTTACCCAAAGAATCCTATTGAGGTGGAGTCACTTGGGTTCTACTTGCACTCAAAAAAGTCCTATTGAGGTGGATGTTGTGTATGCAAGTAAGGTGGTGCATGTGGGTTCTACTTGCACTCATAGGAGTAATATTGAGGTGGAAATTGTATCTGTAACTAATTTCATGGTTTTGTTTTGGTGGTTGCAATCATAGTACTCCAGTTTGGGGTCTCAAATTTGTCATTTGTTGTTTTGTCTCTCGTGGAAGAGGAGAATGTGTGATTATCCTTGTTTGACCATTCAAGGTCTCCCTTGGTGGTGGAGATAGTTTGTCTGCTAAGATCCTTCCTATTATCTTCTATTGAGGTGGAGAAATTTTTGAGCCTTGATGTCTCTTAAAGATGAGGGTGTTGGCCCTCTCTTGGATCGTGCCCGAGAAGTTGAGTTGTAGTGTTTGGGTTTGTTGGTTAGTTTGTCACACTCTTTTTGTGGGTTGTTTGTAAGTTTATTTTTGTTCTGTAAGTATCTTTTTGGTTGTGTTGTTAATGAATTGTTTGGCATGTGTATTGTAAGTGGATTGTTCCTCTATGACCTTACTTGAAACTGTGTTCCTTGGGGTGAACACCATGATATTGCTCCTTTTAATAATTAAAAATAAGTTCAAAATTCATATTTGTTTAACTTTTAACTCAAGTATTTAAGATAGTTTTATTTTGTGAATAACTTTAGCTTGCAAATCTATTATTTTCCAATCGTTGTCTTTTATGACACATTGATTTCAAAAATATTTTTCTATCAGTGTGATTTTTGTACCCCAAATGTTAGTTAATAATATATGATCATTTATTATTTAGATAAACATTATGAACTCCATGACACTTATTTTAATTTTACGTTCATTTAATCTAAAAAATGATATGAAAGAGCATGGCATATTTATTGGCAACTTTAGTTTAGATAGAAAGCTATCAAAATCCAAATCTAATCTAAATTTCAACTCAACAATTTAAGATAGTTCTATTTTGTGAATAATTTTGGCTCACAAATCTATCATTTTTCAATCATTGTATTTTATAGCATATCAATTTCACAAATATTTTTCTATAGGCATGATCCTTGTAATCCACATGCTAGGTAATAATATAGGATCAAATATTATTTGGACAAACAATGTGAACTCCTTAACACTTATTTGGTATTTACAATTATTTAATCTAAAAAAATGATATGAAAAAACTGTTACCCAATTTCGCTTCCAGCTCAATCGTGCGTAGAGCTGGAAAAGTGTTTACAGCTAAAATAAAAAGGTGCATATTTAAATCCTGCTAAGTATTCTTTATTGGAAAAGAAATGTGATAAAAGAACAATAGATTTATGCAATAATTTACAGTAGAGAATTTTACAAGGTTTGCATCATAAGTTTATTTTCTTTATTCATAAATGACAAAAGTATAAGGTCCCACGCAAGCTGTGGGAGTAACTGATCCTATACACTATAAAAGATAAATATACATTTACAAAAAGCATATGGAAAGAGTAGGGGATTCATAATTTCCTGGAATGAAAAAATCCATAGTCGAATTCTTGTATCTTTAGCTCCTTTATTCTAGAAGTTGATTTGATGTCCTAAAGGTGCCTATACGAGGAGAGAGAAAAAATGGGTTAGAGCTCAAGATTCCTCATCATTCCATATGAATGTTAGTAAATGCATAATTTTCTCTCACAATGCATCAGATCAATTATGTAGTCATAACAAGTATCTTAAAGAAAGAAAATAAAATATCTATCATCAACATCTATCAAAATATGAAGATTTATTATTTTATCTAACACATTTGTTGACTGTGTAGGTACATGTATCATGTTCATTAGTGAATACTTTAAAGTGATACCAGAATATCATAACATGTAGGTTAAAGTGATCTCCCACAAGGGTTGAGCACAACATGATATCCTTTTGACAGAGATAGAACAATAAAGTCTCTATGTTTGCAACCTCGCTGAGAAGATATTTATCATTGATAATGATGAATGGATTTTTTCACTATTACAAATGACCAATACATGCCCAACATGATTGCAAAAGGGGCATAATTATAGTAAAATAAGATACGTATTCAATAAGAATGATAGAGTTATATAATGTTGCTAATAGTATTACAAACTATGTTGAGAGTAGGGTAATAAAAGGAGCAGAGCCTTAATGCTTATAGATCATACAACTATCATGATAAAGATTACACTAATAGAAAGGAATAACAATGGAATATGGAAGCAATGAATATTATACAAAGATAAAATATATATATAATCAAACACAATGATCTTACAAAGAGGGATGAGCTCCAAATATAGTAGGGACGCTCATGGTGGAAGACCATGATCAAATAGCGAGACATAATAACAGTCAATGTTGTACCATTCATGACAACATGTGGATAATAAACATGCATGAGAAAAATCATAACAAATACATGATGACTAATTCAGTATCAGGATAGTAATAATATGGATATGCACTATGGTAGGGATCCAATTTATTAAAATGATAGTTATAACTATAAAAGACAATGATTATTGTCATGGGCACATTAAGTATATATGGAAAGGTCAAATACAATGATCTAGTAACACAACATGGAGACACAAAAGCAACCATAAATACCAAGAGATATAAATGGTATTGAAAGATCCAAAAACTTGACTAGTAATGTGTTATGTAGACAATGGGGTCAGTCAAATCAATGATCATATATGTTGAACAACCTCATATAACTAGGGGGGGGGGGGGGAATCATTCATCCTAAGATATTTTTGAG
>MU224170.1:1201120-1213765 GCA_018584345.1 Thuja plicata | reverse complement strand
TGTATCTATCCACGCAAGTCTTCATATCATCATTCTGATAAGTACATACAGAATTACTACTGTGTATTATATGTTGTCATCAATGACAAACATACAATCAATCAACTACTCAGAATCAAATCTCCAATAGATACAAAATAGCTATCACAACCAATATAGAAGTGATCTTACAAACAAAATTTGAACTGATGAAATTGCATCTGCACATGCATGGATTCAGTTTTAGTGATTAGCACCATCCTTGTCAGCAACAACAAATCCAAACAAAGATCTTCAACAAAACCTTTCTAACACCACCTTTACTCCATCTTCAGTATTGTCCTTCGCACTTATTATTATGTTTTCTTATTCAATCATACTAGCATCATACCACCTTCAACATCCACTCTTCATCCATGTATCGACACACACACTCAGATCCAAAAGATGTGCTCTATATATACATTTCTGGTGAATCAAAAAATATGTTAGCCTAGCAAAACATGTCATCTAAAATACAAAAAATATATATCTTGAGGTATACAATGAAGATCTGCATGCTATCACCAAACCTAAAGATAGGTCACACATATGATAAATTCATACCATGCTACCATAGGATCTAAAGATAGTTCTTACATAGGATAACCACGTTACATAGCATAAACACTGAAAGGAGAATATATTTTGGAGCCGATGGGAATGCCACAACTAAGACCATGTCTTGAACACCATGAATTAAACATCAGAAAAAGATTAAAACCATGAAATAATGGTCCATAATTAAGTACAATAGTTATACAAAAACTCCCAAAAAACTGCATGAATGGCTAAATAGAGAGGATACCCAGAAAGAACTCTGAACATAGCAGTTGAAGATAACCATCCAAAATTTACTCACTCAACAGATGAATCAAAAAGATATATCATCATTATCAAACCATAGATAACTATCCACAACATTTGTTACCATATAATACTACATAGAATAGATCAATCTTTGTTCATTTTCCAGAGAAAAATTAACTGATACACAAGTTTTGAAAATAATGAAAACAATGGAAACATCAATATCTCAACAATCTCCCCCTTTGACATTGATGGAAAAACAACATAATCAGAAAAACACCAAAATAGTTCAAAGCATCCAAAAACCAAAAACTCCCCCAGAGTTAAGTAGTTCCATTTTCAGTTCAGTTTGTGTTCCTCATTTTCTCCCCCTTTTTGCCAACAATGGAAAAGGGTCAAATATCACATTTTAATAAATGAGATCAAAACAACACTTTTTACAAAAAAAAAATTGTACATATCTTTTATAATTGGAAGACCATGCTTCCAATCCACCACAACAAAACTCATATGTGCACACAGACTATCATGCAGAACCAATGAAACAAATGATAATGGCCAGTCTAGAGACTGGTACTAACATTCATACTCCTCTTCATCAGAAAGAATTCCAAAAATATGTTCAAACTGAACCTCAATCATATCTTTTACCAACTATAAAGTCCTTGCCAAATTTCCCTCTACCTTTGAAAATGTAGTAACTCATCTTGCAACTCACCAATTATAATTCTCTATTTAGCATCTTTATCCTTGAATAAATCATAATTCTTACGAATTCTATTCTTGATTTAGATTCAATACTTTCAATGTTGGTCTTGAAATTATGAATAGCAACATGCCACTAGTGACAATATGGGTACATATCAGATATCTCCTTCAAGCATTCTTTTGTTTCACCAATGTATTTAGATAGCCTCTATTCAACATTAGCACATTTTTTTTCTGAATTACATCTCTGAACTTACAACCTTCAGAATTTTCCTATAATAAACTTTCTTCATCAATTTTCATTAGATTAACTAGTAACACATTAGAAACAATAGAAACAAAAATTCCTCTATTAAGTAAATGATCTATCAACACATTCTCAATCTTAGTCTTACTATTCGAAGAGCAAGCACACCGCATTTCACCGATTCTATCCAATTCTCCTTCTTCCAACATCATCTGAACAACGTTTGAATCAACAGATCTTGACTTAGATGGAGATACACTATCATTTTCTTTCTTCTCTTCTTCTTCCTATGATATAGTGACAATTTCCTTTCCTTTTGAACTTGTTTCACTTTTCTTAGGTTCTAGAGGGGAACCACTGAGCAGAATCTCCAATTTTCTTTTACTGGAGGAGGATCCTTCCTCAATATAGCCAACAATAACAACACCAGACATAGCTATACCTTAGCACAAATTCATCTTTAAATATAGGAAGTAATCTTTGCATGCATCCATATTATTCTTCAAATCTTCCAAGTACTTGTAAATTTATTTTTTGACAGGGATGTCGGGCAACCATTCCATATTTTATCTACTGGGTAGCGATCTCAAAAAGTAAAATACCAAACACATAGGGTAAGTGCACCAAGATGGTGAGCACAAAAGTGGCCACATGCAAAAAAAAAAACTCATAACTCGTGCATGTTCTGAAAACTTAAAAAATGGGCTAGGCTTGGTTTTACCAAGCCTAGCAAAAACTAATGAAAAAAGCAAAATGAACCTCAAAACCTGTACAGGTTTTGAGGAACAAAATGTTCCTCAAAATGCATATGGGTTTTGAGGAACATTATATTCCCCAAAACCCATGGAGTTGGGCCATTTCCAATGCCAAAAATGGAGGAACAACAACGTTGAGAAGACAAATATCAACAGAACTCGAGCATGTTTTGTATCCATTTTGATTTTTGATCAATTGCAACAATGGCACCGTGTCAAATAGCTAAGATTTTAGTGTTTTGATTGGTTTTTATTATTTTTGTTTGCATTTTAATTAAGGTTGGTTTTTTTATTTGATTTATGTTTTTTTAATTAATTTGATGTTAGATTCTACAAACAATCCCCCAAAACAAAAAGAAAACAAAGACCTCGTGCTCAAGCAACAGAAGAAAACCCCCAAAAACATTGCACATGAGCAACAACCACAACCACAAAATATTGCTCCACAACCTCAAAATACTGCTCCTAAACAAACACCACCACATGTAAACCCTCCACATCCTCGATTAGATCATGTAGATGCCACACAATATGATCTAATCAAACGCCTTACACAAAATAGTGCCCAAATTTCTATATTGGTCAATAGATTGAGGTCCTCTAGTCTTAATCACCACTCAACCCTTGCCTCGATGCTAGAAAGAGTGAACAGTAGTGCAAATGAGGTATCTAGGGAGGTTACCAAATAGGGTTCATGGAGGGATATATGTCAAAAATTTATGCAGATGGGTTGTCATGTGATCAAGTGAAAAACAAGGGCATACTTAAACATGACATATGTGCTCTTTTCACTGATCCTATTACTAGAACAACCTAGAAGAAAATATGACTCAATTTACTATACATTGGTGTGTTCACAATAGGATGAAAGAATCTTTTTGGGATAGGTGGTATATGGTCTTTGACCAACCACTCTGTAATAATTGGAAGGCGCCTCTAGATTTTTTGAGAAATCTATATTGCGAGTTTATCCTTAGTGAGATGTTGAATTACTTTGACATCTGACAGTTCCAGGGTAGAGGGAGAGGCTCTACACAAGATAGAGTTGGGGCCCATAGGGTGGTACAACCACAACATAGGAGGCCTCTAGCTAAAAAACCCATGGTTCATGTTGCGATCCTAGTAGTCTTGAAGGAGTCTATAGATTTACAGATTCTTCATGCAGCCACATCATTGACTAATGTCATTATTGAGCATGGCACACATTTTGTTGGAGCAGAGGGTGGATCAGTACCTATGTCACCTCCATCGTCATCATATGCACCATTTGGCTCAACCCAACCCAGTGAGCATATATGCCCCAGTTGTGAGGGTATATGTGTTGGGGTATATACCGATGCGGATGAGGATGCTTTGATATCCCATTTATGTACATATTATGGGGGTAGATGTCATACATTCATTATTGAGGATGTGGGCCTCACAGACGACTTGATGACAATGGTGTTTTCTGGAGAGTAGACACAAGTTTATTTATTTGTGTTTTGACATATTATTAATTAATCACCCAAATCTTGTAAAAGTAAATAAATTTTTATTTAGAGAACAATTTAAATTGATACATGAATAATATGCATTGCATGGTGCAGCAGGTGATACAAGCACACCACATAGCATTCATTTGATTAGACGTGCACGTGTAGTTCCGACACTTAAGGTAATTTTTTTAAATGTTCATAAAAATAGAAAAATATGTTGGTTTTGAAATATCTTTCATTAATAAATATATATTCATTTGGTGTTTTATAGGGCTTGTTGACTGCTCATTTTTCCAAAGTTTATGATATCACACTTTCTACCATTGACGTTGGCCTTCAGAGATTTGTGGTATAATATTTTGCACATTTATAGTTTACAGTTTTAATTGATCCCATGTGGTATCATATTCATTTCTCTTATGTTAATTTTGTTTTTTCTAGGGTACCCCGCCTGACTTGAGGAGACTGAGACAGAGAAATAAATCCTCAAGGACACCCAAATGACAAAAGGTAATTCAGTAGAATTTAAGTTTATTTTTTGAAATGTGTTATGATTAAATATGTACCTGTAGTCTATATTGATTAATGCACTTGACTTATTTGTTCTATATCTAGAAACAATTGGGTTTTACAGAATTAATGAATGCACCTGGCTTCGATGACATTTAAGAGGGGGAAGAGGTAACATTTTTATATTTACTTTCGATTGCATTCTTGTTTGTTCAAAATCTCTTAGAAATCCTTCCTCTATGACTATGACATATGGTATGATTTTTCATACTTGAAATGTTCATAGCTGCCTCATCAAAAAAAATTCCTCCTAAGAGTACAAGAGAGCCATCTAAGGTTTTGGTATGCATTCTTTCTATATACACGTTAAACATATGTGTTTTGATATTAGTACATGCATTTTTAGTTTTCTAGTGTTTGTCAACAACTTTGGGTTAGTAACTTGTGTTAATTGTCTTTTACCTATTATAGCTCCCTTCATGATTTCCTATAGATCCTTTACCATTCTATTTTTTTAGGAGTCTCGATAGTCAAAGAGGAGGTCCAACACAACAGAGGCAAGAGGTATCCATGTCTTCTTATTTGAAACCCTCTTGTCAACTCATTTTGGATTACTTTCACGTTTGTTAGAAAGCCCTTATTCCTCCCTCTATGACTATACAACTTTTATCACTTACCATAGAGGAAAATATCACAACCGATTCATTAGTGGTTGTGCCTCCTGCCAACATAGGAGATCCATCTGAGTCTATAGTATGCATTAGTTTTTTAGTCCATGCATTTATTTTTTTTAGTGTTTCTTGACATATATGTTATTAACTTGTATTGATTTTGTTTTACCTGTTACAACCCCCTTCACGACTTCCCATGGATCCTTTGCCTTTACATTTTTTTAGAAGTCCATCTCACCCAAGAAGGGGCCCATTAGCTTTAGGAAATAGCTCAAGTGTAGAAGAAAGAGATGAGGTAATCAACAATTCAACTGCCAACAAATTACAATCCCGTATTTAGTTATTTGATACTATTTTGAGAAAAGATATATGATTTAGCATTTGAATTATTCTTGTGCAGACACCTAGTGAGCCACATACTGCTTTGAATAGGCTCAATTTTGATGATCCATCACAGTTGTAGATATTTATAGAGACATATAGATCTAATAGTGGTCATTGAATGACCAACTTTTGTATATATTCAACATTTGTATTGTATATATTGATCTTGACATAGTCGATGCCACATTTTTTTAACTCTATTATTGGCTTGGCACGTATGCCATTTTTCTATATATACACGATTATTTTTCATTTTGATATTCGATCCAATTTGTTCATTGTTAGTATGTAAATATGTTTATGTGTATGTAGTCATGTGTAGGATTTATGTATTAAGTGTATTCTTGTTTCTTGACTTGCATATATTCATGTGTGTTCTTTATAACTTAATGTACTTATGTGTGTACTTCATGTTCATTCACATATATACTTCATAACCTAAATTCATATGTATGGGCTTCATGCATGACTTAAGTGAATTCATGTGTATGGTTCATAATCTATGTCCTACATGTATGCATCATGACTTAAGCAAATTTATGTGTATGCTTTATGTGCTACGTGTGTTCACAAGTGTACTTTATGATTTAATTCATGTATTCACATATATTCTTCATAACCTAAATTCATGTGTATGGGTCCGTGCATGACTTAAGTGGATTCATGTGTATGCTTAATAATCTATGTCCTACATGTATGCTACATTATACTCATGTGTATACATGTACTTCATGATTTAATTCAATTCATGCTTTATGTGTTACATTGTATTCATGTGTATCCTTCATGTCATATATGTATACTCCATGACTTAATTGAATCCATATGCATGCACTATGTGTATACTTCCTAACTTCGATAAATTCATGTATATACTTTATGTTGTGCATTCACATATATGGTTGCTGACTTAAATGAATTCATGTATATTCTTCATGTACTATGTACTATAAATATTCATGTGTATGTTTCATGACAAGTGAATTCATACGTTAGGAGTATTCTATTTGGCTTAAGTACAATCGTGCTTTATGCATGATTCATGTGTATGATTCATGCATTCATACATATCCACATGTGTGTTTCATGCTTATAGATATCTAAATGTGTGATTCATGCCTTGAGTGTATAATCATTTCCTCAGGTGTATTAGAATTCATGCCCTGCGTACATTCATGACTATAATCATGCCTTACGAGTGTTTGTCTGTACGATCCATGCCTTACATGTATTTGTGGGTACCCTTCGTGCTTTGAAGGTTTGCTTGAAATGTGATCAAACAACAAGTTGGGATACATTATGATCCTAAATCATCCTTGGAGCAGCAATATTTCTATTCATGGTGGGAAAAAACCAATGCTTCCATTGCATCTAGTTGGGCAGGTTTACCCTAGGAATGGTCCCACTTTGTCCACATACCCTAGGTACGCTCGCCGACATACCCAATGGTGCTTAATGCACCTTGGGGACACTTCGGTCTGGCATGGACACGAACACTCTAGTGACTCCATGGGAAAAATGGGGTTGGCGCAGATGGTTCGATGCCAGGACTAACAATTTGAAAGATACTTTATGGTGCAACTTTCAACTGAGTACCACTGCAAGTTTTGACATCAAGCGAGATTACCCCACCAAATTGAAACAAAGTTGAATCTCCCAGAATGGAGATAGGTTATTGTAGGTCTTGGTAACATGGTCATGTAGCATCTAACATATTTTTTATACATCTCACAAGGACCAAGATACAAGCCTCAAAATATTGCTACCTAATCATGCTTAGTGCACCTTGGGGACACTTCAGTCCATCATGGTCACGAACGTTCTAGTGACTCCATGGGAGAAATGGGGTTATCACTAGCATTTACCCAGCCAACCGGAGCTAATGGAATAGATGGTTTGATGCCAGGCTAAACGGTTTGAAAGAACCCAATAGTGCAACTTTAAACAAAGCACCACTGCAAGTTTTGGCATCAAGCAAGATTTTCCTGCCAAATTGAACCAAAGTCGAATATCCCAAAATGGAGAGAGGTTATTGAATACCTCAGTGACACAATCTTGTAGAATCTAATGGTTTTCCAATAGGTCTCATGAGGTCTGAGATACTAGCCTCAGAAGATTGCTTCCTAATCGTGCTTAGTGCACCTTGGGGACACTCCGGTCTGGCATGGTCGTGAACGTTCTAGTGACTCCATTGGAGAAATGGGGTTGTCACTAGAATTTACCCAGCCAACCGGAGCTGATGGAATAGATGGTTTGATTCCAGGATGAACGGTTTGAAAGATACCCAATCATGAAACTTTCAACTGAGCACCACTGCAAGTTTTGGCATCAAGCGAGATTTGCCTGCCAAATTGAACCGAAGTTGAATATCCTAGAATGAAGAGAGGTTATTATAGAACTTGGTAACATGAATTTGTAGCATCTAATGGTTTTTTGATACATATTATGAGGTCTAGGATACTAGACTCAGAAGATCATTGCCCAATCATGCTTAGTGCACCTTGGAGACACTTTGGTATGGCATGATTGTGAACGTTCTAGTGACTCCATGGACAAAAAGGGGTTGTGAATAGAATTTAACTAGACAACTAGAGCTAATAGCATATATGGTTTGATGCTAGGAGGAATGATTTGAAAGATAACCAATAGTGCAATTTTCAACTAAGCACCACTGCAAGTTTTGGCATCAAGAGAGATTTGTCTGCCAAATTGAAATGAAATTGAATCTCCTAGAATGGAGAGAGGTTATTGTAGGCCTCAGAAAAAATGTATTATGGAATCTAATTTTTTTTGATACGTCTCACGAGGTCTGAGATACTAGCCTTAGAATATCACTGCCCAATTGTGCTTAGTGCACCTTGCGGACACTTTAGTCCGGCATGGTCGTGAATGTTCTAGTGACTCCGTGGGAAAAACGGGGTTGTCACTACTATTTACCTGACCATCTAGAGCTAATAGCACCGATGGTTTGATGCCAAGATGAATTTTTTCATCCCAATTGAACAGTTTGGGCTATTGGCTAAAGTAATTTTTGACAAAATTGACAACTTTTTGCTGATTTATTAATTCTTGACAAAAGAAACATCCTCCACTATTTTCATCTCCATGTTTTCTATATTTACAGAAAAAGAAAGTAACATTCATCTATTCACCATCTACCTTAACATTCAACTATCCACCATCTACCTTAACATTCTAGAGAAATGTGACATTAAGACGATACAAATGTAAGGATACAAAATTTAATATGTATTTATAATCAAATGGAACAAATTAGGATATACAATATGGGGGCTCTCAATATTTGCAAGTCAGCCCCATGGGCACTTTTATATATCAATTTTTGCATCTAATATGCATGATCAAGGTCATTATTGTTTATATGTATAAAATTCTGCATCTAAATATGCACATTACAGTTGATTGCTATTTTTATATACAAAATTCTGCATCTAAATATGCACATTACAGTTGGTTGTTGTTTTTATATAAAAAAAATCTGCATCTAAATATGCACATTATAGCTGGTTATTGTTTTTATATACAAATTTTAGTGGAGCTACAATGTTTTGCAAATGACATATACAAAATTGTCAAAATCATTCTACCATATTGTAGAATTATTCATCTATATGGCCCAAAATCAATCAAGTGAACCTTTTGGATCAACTTTAACCCTTATCGTGTCAAGCATTGCCTAGTGGCCAGATTCACAAACTTTCCACAAATTCTTGTTAATAGGTCTACCACGATATGTAATCAACTGAATCTTTGTTGCAACAACAAGGTTAGAGTAATGAAGAATATGTCTATGTCTGAAAGTCCTCAAACAACCAGGCATTATTATTCTTGATAGGGTACCTGCATTTTATTATAAAGATAAGTTAATACTAATATCAATACAAAGTGTAATAAATTGAGTTTAAGAGGTATCGATACAACTCGACACAACAACGACACCTTCTAAGCCATGTTCCTGTCACAAAAATAGATCCTATTGGGTACTCAAAACCCTCTCCATTAGTGATTATAGTTGTCAATTTCTTTTTAGCCTCAATACAATGACATAAAAAGTAATATGTTCCTTCTTCGTTATTCTCATCTGCAAGGACTGCATATACATGACCTACATTAAGTAGAAGGTTATAAGTTAATACCAAAATAAACATAAAGAACTAATAAATTGACCTTAAAATGCATGTACAACAAGAGAAAAAACATTCACTAAGTAATAAATTGAGAAATTACCTGGTTCAACTAGGTCAGATATATGGTCAAAATTCACTAATGCTTCCATCTGGTTCAATTGTAGTGCTCTAGGAAGTTGATATGTATCCAGGGTTTGCAAAGGTTTAGAAGACCATTGGTCGAACCTCTATTTTGATTCACATTCATCCCACACAAAATGCATACACAAAGAACAAAATCATGCAACCTGTCTAGTATAAATAGTTAAGAATGTTTCATTTGAAATACTAAATGAATGCATGTCACTTGATCATGAATGTGTACAATAATCTAAATATTTTTCAATGTTAGATTCACGTATTAACCAAAAATATCTAGAAACCATAGACTTACCTACATTACCTGGTACCATCATAAATTATACCATTGCATAATTATATATGCATCTATTAACATTGCACCACCTTCATACTTCAATTCCTCTCTCGTAAGAGCTCTTTTCACACGTGCTCTCGCAACATCATGCTCTCCCTTTCCATGACCTGCCTCGGTGAAATTCCAAAAATGTTGGACACCACTTGTCACATGCATCCTTGTCAACCAGTAGAACATCCTTGCATTCTTGAATAGTGAGGTGCAATTGTCTGACCATATGAAGTGTTGGTTGTATCTTATACCTCTTTCCCTTAAACTGACATAGAAGACTTTAAAGAATCCTTGCACAAACTCAGAGGAATGTGTACGATCATCATTAATATAGAAGTGATACTCTCTTATAATCTTTTTGTCCTCCTTTGTGCTACCATGTGTATGCATGAATACTATGTGTATAAAAAATGTAACTTGTGTGGAGTGGTAATACATAGGTTGTACTTCATTTTGAGGTTTTAATGTATAATTCTTTGCAAAATAAATGACAAAGACAATAGTACCGAGGGGGAAAGTGCCCTTGCACAACTTGAATTGGTCATCTAACCACCTACCTCTATGTGTGTGACCTATGTACTCATAAACTAGTTTCTCTTGAAACATCTTCATAAAATCAGCTACACATATATCCCTTTTCATTAATTCACACCTCTTTAAATTTTTTTTCCATCTTTAACACCATATGTGACTGACTTGTATTTTCCAATAGAAACTAGTTCCTTCCCAATTTCATGTGTTTTATCAAGATGTAAGCATCTATGAAAATTTTCCAAACAACCAAATGTAGGACATAATATTTTCAAGCACATCATCTTATAATAAATACACCCATCATCTCATTTACAGAGTATACTTGAAATGAATTCTCTCGATGACTTAGGAGGTGCTTCTAGGCCACATTCCTGCAAAACATTGTTAGCATGCAAAGTACCACATATATAGCGATAAATATCATAACACATGGAAAATTCAACACGGACCCTACACCAACATATAGTACATGCATGATTAATCTTAACATAAAATAGTTTTGTCATCTCAAAAAATCTTTGACTAATTTTAATATGAGAAAACTTTGAAGAAACCTTTCATAAAATTGTATTTGAGTCATATCTAAAAAGTGTTTTGGATGTGGCTCACAATTTCTAATTCCAATTCGCCTTCTAAAAACGTCTCTTTGGTTGGGTGAAACCCTTATGTTGTCATGCAAATATTTCTCAATTACCGTTCTTAGTTCATCAACAATAACCTTGTCCTTGCACGGGATTCTACCCAATAATTCCCAAAGAGAATTATTGTTAGGACCCTCAATTTTCTCTCACCTATCTATAGCATGGTGTAATGTGGTTCTACTTATCCTTAATTCATTTCTTGTTTTGCTTATTAAACAATATTTTTTCATTTGTTTTTGCATTATGGTTGATGTGAGGACATGACGAGTAACATTAGCATCTTTAGAGCATGATTTTGAACCAATAGCTTGGTATGCATCAAAAATATTTCTCACAATGGCGCTTTCACTATTATTTTTGGATGTTCTTAACCCCAAATTTTCATTGTCTCTCTAAATTTCAAATTTTTAATCATTTCAACAACTTGGCATCTTCCACTTTGATTTAAGTTTTCAAAATAGTTATTCCAATTTATTCTAACCATTCTTCTACAAGTTCTTTCAAAAAATTAATCATGCATTGTATTCACAATATTTTCATGAATGTCTATTAGAAACTTTGGGTTTCTACAAATTATTCTAGGAGTTGTTAAGATTGGTACATGCTCTTCATTTTCATTAGGTGCATTATGTGCATTAATCACGTCAAATTCAAATGGTATATCTTCTTCAATTTCACTAACATGTGCATTCATTACATCATTTTCAAATTGTGTATTTTCATCGCATTCATTAGGTGCATTCATCGCATGCATTTGAGTTGGTGTATGTTGATCATTTTGATTTGGTGCTTTCATCATATCAATTTCAATTGTTGAATGTTCATCATTTACAATAGGTGCATTATATGACATACCTTCACATAATCTCCTCATACACTCCCTGTGTCTTTCCTTTGTTGCCTCTCGGTGTTCAATCGATCCTCTCTTGTTCTTTCCCATTGTTGATATTGATTGTCCTACACATAACATCATGATGAAAATCCACAATCAAATAGTAGAAAAACAACAAATGAGCATCATTTTATTATAATATAAAGTAACAATGATAAAATAACGTAAAAAATAATCCAAAATACAAGACAAATCAATCATTTCAAAGCAAAATTGACAAAAAAGAAAAAGAAAACATGCCTATTACTATCGCAGAAATTCATGTGCAACAACAGTGTGGCCTTCAAAAAACTTGTAAAGATGGTTTTTAGGTCGTTGGCACTAAAAAATGAAGATTTTCACATAACCTGTATGGCTTATGTAAACATATGTCAGCGCTCACA
>MU224170.1:1180110-1191077 GCA_018584345.1 Thuja plicata | reverse complement strand
TGAGGCCCTCGTCCTGAGAGCAAATTTCAAAACTCCATCTAGATAGAAGGCAACAGGTCGAATCATGCAGACAGGCAGGATGAATAACTCATATTCAGTCTTGGCTGTACCTGGTGAAGAAGGACTACGTTGAAGTGTGTGGTTGATTTAGAAGGCCAAAATTAACTCATACAAGTTTCAATCTTGTGCATCACCACATTTCCCTTTTTGCATTTCCCTTTCAGCATATCCTTCTCCATTTTCCTCAAAAGCAATAGTTTTAGGTGCACCCAGATTCTAAAGGAAGTTGGCCTTCTCCGGAGATTCAATCTCATTGATTAAGTTCCCACATGAGAGATTGTTTCCATCTTTCACAAGGTTTTCTAGGTTTCTAACCTCCATCTAGGTAAGGGTGGAAAATTTTGTGATAAAAATTTTTGGCACGCCTGGTGGGACACAAAAACTTTCGAAGATTCAATTTAGTTTTTAGAACAACCACCTGTCATACCATAATTTTGTGCATGCTCAGTGGGACAAACAAAAAATTAGTTCAAGACATCCCCTGGTGGACCAATACAAGTTTCATTCAATGATAATTTGGGTTTTATTCTTAGTGCCATCATCCTTTGGAGGCATTTCATCAAACACCATGGTGAATCTGAGTGCAAATATGCTGGTTTCAAGCAGTCACAGTGCTAGTATGTGCAAGATCATTTCTGATCTTTTGTGATTTCTTCAAGTTCTCTACAAATTTTTTATCTTTTTAATTCTTTAACATGGATCCTTTTCATAGAGACACATCCTATCATTCCCCATATAATTATTTCCCCCCCCTCAACCCTCTTATTATGCATATCAATCTGAACCACAACCCAGTTATGGCCCAAATTCTATTTCCATACAATTAGCATGTTTAATATGCATACCACCCTCCCACCCTTTCTCCATCTAACTTGCATGAAAATTAAATTGATAGGTTTGTATCCAAGATGATGACCTTCCAAGGCCAGATGGAAGAGATGTTTCAGGAACGGGGTCTAGCATTGTAAGACCTGGGAAAACAAGTTGGTCAGCAATTGCAGGCATGAGACTTGCAACTTGATGAAATTGTAAGAAAACAAGAGGGGATAGCATACCAGGCCTATATTTATGAGAATAAAATGGAGGTACAACAAAAATAATGACAAATTGAAGGGGAACTTACAAGAAGGACATTTATAAAAGATGAACAAACAAGGCTTAAGTTTTCTCAAATGAAAGAATATGCATAAGAGCCTAAGGCCCCTTCCCCCAAACTTGTCATTCCAAGCTCCAATAAGCCCCCTCCATTACAAGATCTTGCTTTTGTAACTCCTTCCTCACCCATGCAAAATACATCTCCCTCTCAACCTTCTATACCTATTTCTATTTCACTCTTTAGGGGTGGATCAATTGTATGGACAATTGATGGTCCCAATATGTCATTTTGGGAGGAAGAGATAAAGATAAAGCAACCACGGGAGGAGTTTCATCCTACTATTCATGATATTTCACATGGGCCAGAGTATGATAAATCAAAGGAGGAAACAAAAGAGATGCAATAGGATGTTGAAGAGGTTGTATCTATTCAACCCTCTCTATAGGTAAAGATTACAAAAAGGGAAGAGGATCCAATCCTCTTATTTGAAGAAATTACCTATTTTATGGAGGAAGAAAAATAAATTGGAGTTCTTCCCGCCCTTGAGGAACAAATCCTTTCTTTTGAGACTTTGCAAAAATCAGGGGGACTACTACAAGAAGACAAACATGAACACAACCATTTTTGTAGTAGGAGGTCCTTCATGATATGAAGGATGACAAAGAAGATCCCAAGGCTAGCTTTTTCCTTGAAGAAGAACATGTTGATATGCATGAGGTTGCTTCTCAACCTATGCCTATTATTACAACAAGAAAGAGGATTTTGATGAAGAGGAAAGTTTTAGGATGAGTTGGAATTTTTTTTCTCATCTATAGACATCAAGTCATCTTCTCCTTCATCAAAAGATCATGAGTTGAAACAAAAACAAGTTGAGATTCACACCATACCAGTATCTCCCAAGGAAGTGGATCATAAGAAACATGAAGAGGTGGAGATATTTTCTTCACTAAAAGAAGATGATCCATTTTTAAACCAGAAGGATACCATCATTGCAGATGAAAACAACGAGGTCAAGTTTGATCTCTTAGATACAATGCCATCAAGAGAATACCCCATAAGGAATCTAGATCTAAAAAAATCAAAAAGTTTCCCTCAGTCATGTTTGCTTCAAAACATGAGGGTGAGTATCACAAAGAGGGGCAACTTAGTCTTGCTCAAGGTGAGAGTGTTCAAGTATTTGAGAGCTTCATTGTTCTCCGCATTGGGATGGTATTCCAACAAGTAGTAGTATGTTTGTCATGTTTTCTTCCCTATCTAGTTTCCCAAGTGCATGAAAGGAATAAATTTTGTTTAAGGAAGGGAAACTATTTCAACAAACCATTGAATGGATTCATTTAACTTTTGATGTAAATTATTGTACATAGTAGGTTAAATTTTATTTTCTCTCTAAGAAGTGCATGAGCACAACTGTTATTTTCTTGAGGCAGGAAATTTTGATCTTTTGTTCAATTCCAAAAGGGTTGCAAATATTTGTTTTCACAAGTGACTCCATGCCCAATGGATTGTTAGGATGCTAGTTTTTCACATTTAGCAAGCAAATGCCCCTTGAAGTCACTAGAAATGTTATTTTTTTTTCTCACCATCTGATTCTAAGATCATTCTTTCCTCATAAGGTTCTAGTTGATAAAATGGCACAACTAAATCCATGGGATGCATCAGATCAGACATATCAGTGTACCATCTCTCATGTTCAACTGATATGGCATTGTAGTGCTTCAATAGAGTTAGGGTCAGATATCGACACAACAGGTCAAGGTCTTGTCGATGGTTGTTATCATTGTAGCTCTAACTATCAGAAGAGATGAAAAGTTGGCATCCGAAGGGGTTAGTTACACCGATGATGGTGTTAGCATTGATCTCACTAATATGTGGTTTAGAGGCAGTGATAAGAGAAGTGTTTCGGCAAGACATATTTGGGTCTTTCTGAATGGTCATCCTTTGGTTTAAAGGTGGGTGTCTTGTCAATTTCAGGGATCATCAATGATCAGAAGGGACCAAAAATGTTGCATGATAATGTAAGTTATGACAATGAGATTTCATTAGAAGAGTTGTTGCCAATGTTGGTTGTTATAAGTGTATTAGAGGTGGCCATTTTGTGTGTTCCAATGGGTGATGTTTCACCGATGGATATCTTAAGGAAATTCACCCCAATGATTCTCTTCACTGGTGATTGAAAGGGACAATATCTTATGGGTTGATAGGATATGCTATGCCGATGATTTACATTGGCAAAGGTTTTTCTGATTCCCATCTTGTAGAGCGACATTAGGGTAATTATTACTGAGGTCGATAGTCCGATCACCAAGCGCAAACTGTCATGGTGAAGTCTTGTTGATGTGAATATCATCAGGGAATCAGATGTGAAGAATCAATGTGGTTTGATAAGATTTTTTATACTGATGGCTCCATTGGTGGAGGTTTCACCAATGAGGTTTGCGAAATATAGCTCGATAATGGTATCGACTGAATGGTTGCCTTGTTTTTCTGATAGCCTCTTTAAATATAAATAGATGCAAGGGTTCATTGGTAGCACATCTTGAGGGCTTCCCCAATGATTGATAGATTTTAACAACAACTCGATTCATTCAAAATATGATTTTGGTCATCGGGGGGACTTTCCCCAATGGTCAAAGCATTCAAGGAAAACATTTTGAGTGCCAAAACACATTGAGGATATTGGGGAATCTCTCAATGATGAGGAATGAAAGAGAACAGAGCATTAATGCTCTCATCTACACTCATCGACATGTCTACAGCTGTCAACCTATTCAATGATTCTATTACTACCATTTGGTCTCGATCTGATTCTCCCAACTATTCCATGGTCATTATGATTATAGATGGCTCGAGATCAAATTCTATACATCAACAAAGGATAGAGCATGAGGAATTCAAGTCCATTGTTATTACAAGGGGTTGTTTATGGTTGTAGAGGTGAATTATTGTCGTAGGGAATTCATTTTGACCCTCTCTCTATCACTTATGGGAGTTCACTCAACTTGCAAGGATCCAATTTATTCTGATTTGTTTTGTTCTTTTGTAACTCAACCAATGAAGGGTTTGAACTTCAGTGATCTTCTGATTTATGCCTAATCTATAAAGTCAAATTTTGTACATATCTTCTAGGTTCTTCTCTAGTTCATTTGTAGTGGTCATGTTTTGCAATTGTAGTTTCCTTTTGTCTTTTGTTAATAAAAATATCTATTTTCCCTCTTCTTACATTCAACTACTTAGTGCATTTCCTTGCCTTGTGTTGAATGAGTTCCTTTCCTATTCTTATCTTACATGTTGTATTAGATATTCTTAGAATTTGTTGTCTTGCGAATGTTTGTCCTTGCAACATCTGTTAAGTTGTAATCTTCATGTTTGTTATTCAATAGAATTAGACTTAAGAAAAATGTATTTTGAGGTTTTAATTGATATTAAGTGCAGTCACAGGTAGAGAGAGTAACCATAGTTTCAACCTGGTGCATCACCACATTTCCCTTTCCACATTTACCTTTCAGCATATCCTTCTCCCTTTTCTTCAAAAGTAGTTGTTTTAGGTGCACCCAGATTGTAAAAGAAGTCGACCTTCTATAGAGTTTCAATCTCATTGATTAAGTCCCACATTGAGAGATTGTTTCCATGTTTCACAAGGTTTCCTAGGTCACTAACCACCATCTAGTCAAGGGTGGAAACTTTTTTGACAATAATTACCATATAATACTGCATAGAATAGATCAATCTTTGTTCATTTCCCAAAGTACAATCAATCAATACACAAATTTTGACATCAATGACAATAATGCCAACAAAAATATCTCAACATAGATCACCATGCAATGAATAAGGATAATGCTTTATAAAAATTAGTATGAAAGAATTCATTCAAAGACCAATACAATGAGATTCATTGTCATGTTTTAACAATGATCAAGAATGGAGATGGAGTGCTACTAAAATCAATGTAGAAGACAATAAAGGTAATGATAAAAAGCCACAATAAAGGTCAAGGGAAACCATATTATGTGAGGAGAAATTACAGAGCTAATAGGGCTGTTACAAGTAATGATAAATGTGGACAACATTATTGTCAAGGAAATGGAAATACACTTAATGTGTATGGTAGCAACTGTTGGTGAATACGATATGTGATAGGACAAAGAAACTGTTGCTATCCTTGAAGATTAATAAAAGAAGCACAATCACATAGTAAACCAAATACTTTTATAATATTCATGATATAAAACTATCATGGATAGCAGTGATTGTTATAAGAGAATGAGTGATTCTACTCTATTATAGGTAATGGACGTGACAATTCCAAGAACCAATAGATATATTATTAGCATTCTAATACCAGGCATATGACAAAGAACATCATCTTATACTATAAAATACAATATATTATATGGTAATATATTTCATTATTATATCATGCCCAAAAGACAGTAATGTCTCTATCATATTGTGATGAAGGCTTGAGGAAGAAAGCGAGAAAATATGTAGGTATGTTACACTTGCAAGAACAAGCACAAGGTATAATCTTAAAGACAATGCAATAATGATGGCTCAAAGTAGTGAATATAGTGTTTTAAGGACAAGGATATCATCTTGGAGGAGTAGATAATACAATGATATCCATAGTAAATTGTGCCAAACCATGCATGTGAAGTATTATTTGAGGGGAAAATAAGAGTGTCAAAGATTAGATGTCACAAAAGATAGTGAAGAGGCTACAAGATGAAAAAGCATGAGCATAGAGGATAAGGAATACATTCATGAAGAAAAGAGGCTATTGTGCAAGACAAAGCTTCACAGACTAGGGTATTTGAAGTAACCATCCATATAAAGGACAAAGGAAAAAATCAATGAGGATAAGGAATCACAGTTGTAAACTCATGAATAAGAATAGAGAATACATATTTAAAGATAATGAACAATAATGTGACAACAATTATACGATTTTGTATTAAGAACACCTAGAAATGTGCTAAAATTATGTTTATTGTTTTAATACCTATAACAATGAATAACTTAGAACAATGTGAAGAAGCCAAATGGTATAAATGAATAATGAAGCATATATTAGAAGGGCATCAAGCACTTAATTAGTACATGATAGTGGTCAAAGGAAATATTAAGAATGATAAAATTAATCTCATACAGGATAGTGAGCATTCATCAATACTAAGAGGGCAGTGTAGAGCTTCAAATACAAAGAAAACCAAAACTGTAGATGTCCAAAAATTTAAATATTATTATTAATATTAAATTCCCTTTTATTCATCTAACTATTTAATTTAATCAAGTAAATAATTTCATCGTTGGTAGTTATCAATAATCTAAATACTATCCTAATGTATTTTATTTAAATACATTTGCCTCACAAAATCCCCTTTTAATAAATTTATATTTATTAAAAAATCCCCCATATCCCTAATTCTTCTAAGCTATGATTTATTCAAATCTAGTTTGAATTATAATCTAAACCCAACCTAGAGACCTATTAATCCAATCTAGAAGTCTAACCTAAGCCTACCCTATTCCTACTCTATACCCATCACCTCACTCTCTAAGCATACTCCCCCACCGCATCATCCTCTAATCCTACTTAAAAGGTGATTCCTAACCCTTTTAATGCTAATAGAATGCTCACACATGTATGAAATTTCTATCCAAAATGGTCACCCATTCCTCTTAAATACTCTTACATATTTGTCCCCTTGAAAATCTTGAGCCACTCAAACATTTAATGCTATGTTTGACCCTTGAAAGGCCATCCCTTCCAAGCCCATGTGTCCCTTATGTGGCTCTTATGTGGATACCACATAGGTGCCACCTCATTCAAGCCCTTCTCTTCTCTCCCAAAAATCTATAAATAGAGGCCTTCTCCTCTTGTATTTGCATCTCTCATTTTGCATTGTTATTATGCTATTTTAGTTTTAGAATCTCATTTCTACTTTTCATGCTTATATGCTTAAATCATTTAGAAGTTACATGCTAGGCTAATGGTTAATGAATCATAGTTTCTTTCAATTGTCTTGCATATCAATTTCATAAGTTAGAATATCATCTTTGAGAAGAATTTGAGACTAGTTCTTCATACTAGCTCTTGAATCTCTTCTTTTCATCCAATCTTTCATTCATAGTTCCATTGCATTGGGGATCCACTCCATTTTTGTTTGAGAGAGCACACTCACATCCAATCTAAATGAGAAAATCAAATAAGTAATATAGGGTGCACTAACTTGTTTTTAGCTCAATCTGATGTTATGAAGATTTCTAGTTGGTTCATGGTTATTTCATGATTTATGTGTGCTAACCTGCTAACATTTCATGTTTGACCTTGCTCCCAATAGGTTGAATATTTCCTCATACACATTCTAGGCCCTGGCATGCCCGGTCTTATTGTCTTCTTCTCTCATTTTTGCCAAACTCACAAATTGACATCTCTGTTTTGCGTAGAGGCATCTGCATAGACACTGATTCACGAATCAGTGTCTGCACTTCACAAATCAATGTCTGCACAAACACTGATTAATGAATCAGCATCTATATAGACACCAATTCACGAATCAACATCTACGCAAACACTAATTCATGAATCAGCATATGCGCCCTGGTAAGTTTTGTTTTCTATCATTTTGGGCTTATTAAACACAAAATCAATGTCTATGCCCTGAACCAGCATCTGCGCTCTGTCTATTTTGGTTTTTATCATTTCTAATAGATTTTCAAGTGGTTTTTGGTGCTAAAAATGCTTGTCAAAGATCAATATTAAAAAACTACTAACCAGTTGTCTTGTAGCATTGTTGGTCAAAGAAATCAATTCAAAGATTACTCATGTTTTTCTTGCAGGTTGCCTTAATCAAAATCAACTAAACGATCGTGCTTGTTAGCATTTCATTTGATTTATTTGGCACATAGAATAATTAGAGGGATCTTTTTGTCTAATCCAAAGAAAGTGTTAGGGGATTATGCTCTCTTCCCTTTTGGGAAGATCAAAAACCTAGACGCATTTGATTTGTGTTAAACAATTAAATCTTTGGGAATGAAATAAGCTTGTCTTGCGTGTGTGTGGAGAAAATTATACTGGATAGGATAGTATGCTCTTTTCCTCTTGTGGGAAAATTAGAAATCTAGACTCCTTTTTGTAGCTAATCCAATTGCTTTTCAAGTTAATGCTTTAGACGAGCCTTTCGATTGAGGGAAAAATCTCTCGAGAACAACCCACATGAGAAAGAGGTGTAAGCCACACCACTCCAACTCACATTAATCAAATTTACTCTTTGGGGTTAAAGCCTCAAAAATTGATTGGCATTTGAGCTTATACTCGGCTCTCATGTAGCATAAGTGCAGCCTAACGGTCTCAATCATGTTTACGTGATCACTTTTGTCAAGACGCTCTATGGGGCTATATGCCTAAATCATGCTTGCGTGGACATAGAGGATACAATCAAATGAAGAAGCTTACTAAACACTCTAGGCTTAGAAGCTACCCGATTCAACTCTGAACAGTGACTTATTATAGTGCAAGGGGAGGGAAGATTCTCCCCCAAAGATTCCCATCATACATGTCCCAAGGTATTATGTTGTGAAAGTGATCTTTGTAGCACGACCACAATACCTGGCAAAAGGCAAAAACATGGGCGCCCTTCCGGGGGTGATACTATTTTGTGAGCCAAAGGACTACCAATCAATGGGACTATAATATTTCATGTGAAGCCAATTCCTTAAGGTAGCTACTGTCTGTACTGTCTTTGTTGTGTTAAACCATGTAAAAAGATAAGCGGCTTGAAAGAGTCACTTGAACATACACAAACGAAATATCAAAATTCCCCAAAGTCACAATTGCTTGTCTCCTGCAAGGTTTCTTTGTCCCTTCCAAGACTGTTTTTAGACATGTGTCTTCAATAACTGTCAGTTATGCCCAAAATCTGAGAAAATGTATACTTAGCGTATTCAATGCCTTTGATATATGTTGAAAATTAGTTCTTTCCAATGAACAAATTGACCTAAAAAGTCCAAAATTAGTTAGAATCCTACATTGTCATCTCCACATCAACCCACTTCATCATCATCATCATCATACTTCTTATCCTAATCACCTCTTGCAAGTCATTTTTATTCTTCTCAATCATTCTAATCATTCCATCCTAAACATTCGTAATCATCCTAATCCTCATCCTAATCATCCCTCTAATCCACATCAACATCCTCTTTCTTAATCCACTCTAATCATTCATCTTCCTCCAACCTAATCCAATCACCATTCTTCTAATCCAATCCACTTGTCAACCTCATATCATTCTATCCAATCCTAATCTAATTCATCATCCTCTTCATCCAAAACCAATCGTGCCTTAATTATTCCCTTGTCTTTAAACATGCCCCATCCATCTTTCAAAGTTCATCCATTCTTACTTCAAAATCTTCATTCACATCACCTTCCAATTCCAATTTTCATAAAATCTTCTACTTTTGGTTCAAGAGTGCCATTTTAATCCTTGGACTTTAATAATAATCCATAATCAACATTAATAAAACCTTAAGGCCATGCCCTCATAATCCAACATCAAGACAACATATTTGACGCCCTGCCCTGACAATCAAAAAAATCCAAGTATTGTTCCTAGTCCTAAACTCGCCTCTCACATTTGACATCTTTCTTCTGCATTATTCTATCTTAAATCATCCCCAATCTAGCTTCATTTTCTTGCTTCATCTATCCACATCAGATTCAACCTATCTTCATCTAGTATAATCATTCTTCCTTGATCCAATCTAATCACATCATTATCATTCTAATCCAATCCAAATCCCTCATCTAAACATCATTAATATGGATTGGTTTCATAAAATGGTTAAGAAACATCAAGCATGTATGTCAAGTCCTATCTCTCAAACCATACCTCCAAATCATCCAACCTATCAACCAAATCCATCCAACTCATGCATGCTTCACAATAACCCAACTCCAAACTATTCATATCCCTCATCCCAACCAACTTACCAAGTCAATTCTATAACTCCACATCCATCTATCATATCCCCATCCATTCTTCCTCAACATACTATACCCAATCCTAATCCACCTCCCATTTATTACCCTTCCTCTACCTTTGACAAGGGAAACCCATCTCATTATCCCTCACCCACATATCTCCCCCATACATCATCCACGTCTCCATCTTCTTCCATTGTCATATCCCAAGCTCCACATTTCCACAATAGCACTACTAACTACATCCCTAATCCAAATCTTCCATCCCCTTATCCTCCAACCCATTTTCCAATCCATATTCCTAGTCCTCTAGTTCCTTCAATCCATCACCATAATCCCCATACTATTACTACTCCCCCATCCCTCTATCCTTCCTTTTCCCTCCATCCCCTCCATCTTATCCCAATCTATCATCTTCCATTCCTACCTACATTAACACAAATCCCCCCAACCCACCTACATATCTCAATCCACTTCACATGTCATACCCCAATCCATCCCTCCTCCCCCGCCAGTTAGTCAAAATAGTTCACAAGTCACGTCCACACCTACTTATGTGAACTATCTAGCCATGTCATCTCCTACACCTGTTTCTAAACCATCATTCATTCAACCAAGTTTTCAATCCACTACTGCACCTTCATCCATAAACTATCCTAGTTTCCCACCATCTACATCTGCTAACCATCCACCCAAACCTCAAACACACAAGTCTCCAAGGACCTTCATAAGAAAGCCAACAAAAAAACCTCTCCTAAGGTTGATGAGTCATGTCATTGTTAGTAATAATTGAGAGGGGGGGGGGGGGGGGGGGGGGGGGGG
>MU224170.1:1148285-1159123 GCA_018584345.1 Thuja plicata | reverse complement strand
TGATACCAATTGTTAGTAATAACTAAGATGGGGGGGGGGGGGTGTGAATCAGTGGCCTCAAAAATTAATCCTTAAATCAACCCTTAAAACTTATAACCATAAATTATGTCTCTAGTTATATTTTGTCCTACAAGATGAATGCCTTGAAATACTTATATCAATTTTCTACTTGTCGGAATGCTTTGTAAATCTCTCTTCTGTATGATTACTGATAAGCAGTTAACTATTTACTAAAACACAACTTAAATATGTAGAGTATACCGATAAATCCAGAATTGCATATGTGAAATGTAAACAGTAAAGTAATGAAACATAAACACATAACACATGAATTTTTAACGTGGAAACCCTGTTAAGGGAAAAACCACTGTGACTGGTACCCTAAATTTTCACTCTTCTGAAGTGAGCTCTATTATGAGCCAACCTTGTTAAAGGTTACAAACACACTGTTAGGTGTGACCTTGTTAGAGGATTTAAAAGATAGTTTTTCACCTAGTATCTAGCAGCTAATGCTACCATCCTTGATCAAACACTCACTTGGCCTGTCAATAGGTATCGGGCATATCCAATGCTACTTTTATGATCAAAATTTTTGATACTCCTTAGGATGTATCTCAATTATAAAAGACTTTTAAGTCCTTGGTTAAGAGACTTGATGCTTCAATGGTTAAACTGAAACACTAATGATCTGTTCATACATACAAATCAGTTACAGATTTTTAGATCTATTGTAAGTGCATTACCTCTTTGATCATTATAATCAATTCAATACCTTTGATCCATACTATTATGCTCTGTGATGTTGTCTCACTGTTCGTCGGTGTCTGTAGAATCTTGCTCTTTCCTCAGCTTGTTGACTAGGACTGAATAAAGACTTTCTTCTCCTTCATATTTTCTTTAGCATCTTTCCTCTTCTCTCTTTTCCCCCCACACTTTCCCCATTCGTAATGAATTGGGTTTGTCTCTATATAGACACAATTTACCTTTTCTTGGCTTTTTTGATTCTTGGCGTGATCCACAATTCTCACCAATAGATTTAAAGCAAACTCCAGTTTTATCTCAAAGAGATCTTCTTTCCAACTGGATAAATCAACTTTAAATCAATTACTTATCTCCGGCTTTATCTAGATGATTAAAACAATGATAAGTATTCATTAAGTCTATTTATAGCTCTTCACAACCAAGCATTTTGTCATTTCTGAACTCTTTGTTCTGTCGGTCAACACTTCAGTTAGTCATTGGTGATAACTAACTATTCCATCAGTGTGATTTCAGTTGTCATTGGGATCTCCATGCTTGTCTTTTCCATCGGGCAATACTGTAATTATTTCTGTCAGGTTACTCTGTGCTTTTCTCATCGGGAAACACCGTGACTTTTCTCGTCCGTAATGTTGTTCATTAGATTGTCGGGCAACACTGTGACTTTGCTCATCGGTAATGCTGTGCATTAGCTCATCAGGTAACACTATAACTTTTTCTCTTTTACTTTGACCGTCAGCGTGCACTTCGTCAGTGTATATAGTCACTTAGTGAATACTTGACTTATATGCATTATTGATAGCATAGCCTTTGATTCATTGGTTCTTTGAAGTCTTTGGCAGTATTTTCATGACCATACAAATTATATCAAGTTGACATCAATGACAATAGAATACATTAACTTATTTAATGCCTTGCATGATCATCAACTTAACATGTTCAAACATTCAATCAGTTACATATCATCAGTCATCTCATATCTCATGTGAATCCACTAGTGATGAGGCTCAACCATCTCCCACACCTATCATTTTCCTTCCAACTCCTATACTTATTGATCCTCTTCCATCTCCTAACACCATTGAATTCCTCCCATCTGTTGATTCCATCCAATCCCCATCCCCATCTTCTCCTCCTGACATTATCCACACCCCATCCAATGAATCGCATAAGTCCATCCATCTTCCCTCTATCCCAATTATAGAATCACCTTCCCTGCCATCCCCTCTGTCTGAAGAATCCATCCCTACATCCCCCATAACCACATCCACACCAATCCAATCATGTCAATATCCTATCCAAAATCATGTTGAAATATCCATTTATATAAATCAAGATCCCACCATCACACTTCCTCCATCTCATAATCCATTGTCATCCACTCTTCCTAGTCAAGATCCTACCATTCTACCTATTTTATCTCAAGAGCCACTACCTAGTCTATGTCAAGATCAGAACATCCCATCCCATCCACTTCATGATCCTTTATTTCCTCCAATACAAACTATCCCACCAACAACACACTACCCCCTTGGTTCACTTACATTCATCAATGGTGGTCCACTTGAAGTAGAAGAAATAAATTTCATGTCCACCATTTACACTCCTCCAAATAATGGACTCGTATCTTGTTCCCTAAGGGAGAAGTATCCTATCTTGGATTGAATGCTAAAAAAATGGAATTATCAAGGCAAAGGCTTAGGCCTAAATGAACAAGGTACCTTGGAGCCCATTCATGTTAAAAGACATCCACAATCTTGTGGTCTTGGTTGCACATCTCAAAGCCCTTCATCCAAAAATATTGGTACAACTAATGTAAAGTCCAAGCATGCTTTCAAACCCACCATTACATCTTCGCATCATTCCTCAAAAAGATTTAACACCATCCCTCCTCCTCCGTCATTGCAACCCAAGACAACCTACCACATTCCTCCTTCATCCTCTAAATCCATTTTGGGCCCCTATGTCCCAAAATCCACCATTGCATAACCTCCACATACTAAATGTATTCTGGGCCCTTATATCCAAAAATCTCATCCTCCATCTTATTCCACACTATATATTCCCAATCAGGATCAACAAAGGTACATACCCATATGCCCCATCCACCATCCTACCTTCATCTCTCCATCTCATACAACTTCTCATATTCCTTTCAATTCTACTCACTACAATTTGGATGCCAATTCAAAAATGCATAAAGCTAAAGATCCACCATCTAAAGAATGCCATGTCCACTTCAAATGACATGCTCCATCAAAGACAAATTCTATCAAAAAATTCACTACATCCCACAGGCCGCAAAATCCCAACAAAGAAAAACCAAAAACTATGTGGATCCCAAAGAAAAAAGATGAAATACATCTAAAAAAAAAATCCACAATGGTATCTAAATTTGCTAATCCTCCAGCTCAACATTCCTCCTTGCCATCCCCTAAATCTATTTTGGGTCTTTATGTCCCACAACTACCTATATTATCTCCTCCATCATCTCCACATCTACCATCTACTTCAAATCCACTCTTTCCACACTCCTCACAACATGTGCCAATGTTGGCCCTGAAAACATCCCCCTATCACACTTACTTTCTACCATTTCATCCAAACACTTCATACCACCATATCTCTTACCCCACATACATCAACCATCACAACCATCTCATCCATGCCTTTGCATAAGTCACTCATCCCAAATAAGGTTGTACCAACATCTAGTGATCACTCCAAATGGGCTCCTATTACCTTGGTATTGAACATGATGCTTGAGTCATCCCTCCATCTTATCCTTATCATTCCATCCATAAACTCCCTCCCAAAATTCCCAAAAACTCAAAAATTCAAAAAATAAAATAAAAAAATAGAGAAATAAGCATCCAATGGTGAAAACTTGACAAACAAGCACCTTGGACAAGTACCATGATGAAAACCTGGTAAACATACGTCATGTGTAATCCCTCCATCTAGTTTCTCTCCACACTTGGGGGCAAGTTATTCTAGCCACCAATCCATCACTCCCTTCAGCCCAGTCGTCTACCATACCTATCATGTTTTGTCCATTTCCCCTCCTCCATCCTCCTTTGGATCTTGATAAAATAAAAAAATAAAAAGTTGAACTGTATACATGCTTTTGGACACCTCTTGGCATCCATTTCTGCATCCCCTTTTTATCCACCTATCATTTATCCACACATTGTTCCTTCAATATATTTCCCTCTACCTACCTATGTTAACCTCATCCACCCATAATTTTATACATTATCTTCCTCCCTCATCCACCTTTCATCCTAGCTCCCATCTACCTCCCTCATCCTCTTGTGGACCTATCATACCCCCACTAATGCCTCATTATGAATGACCTATCCTAAGTGGGGGAATCTTATCCCTTGGTGACATAGTCCTTGGAGACCTTATCATATCCACCTTTCACCTCCCAAATCTTGTCTATCGCCACCCATTTGTTTCCTATCCATTCCATCCATTTATCTTCCATCAAAGCCATCTCTCCATCCTTAATCCTCTAGTATGGGGGCATCCTTTTCCACATAGTTCTTGGATCCCATTCCACTTATTCCCTCCACTCACATCTCTTACATATCATCCTTCCATTTTATGTATCCTTTATCCCCCATCTTCCCATCCTTCCTTTTCCTATTGCTAGTGTGGGGCATTTCATTCCTTTACTACATACTTATTTAATCTCCATCCTTTAATCCCACATTACCTATCCATCTATTCCATCCATCTATCTCCCATCCAAGCCATCTCCCCATCTTCTCCATTCCTTGGTTCTCCCTTGTCATCGATCCCAACATCCATCTTCCAATTCAATTCTATCCAATCCATTTATATTCCCTTTTTCCAATGCATCTATCTTCTAATTGAATTCCATTTTATCCTTCATCCATTTTTCCAATCCATTTATTCTTCCTTCCTATCCAATTCAATATATTCTATATATGCATCCAATCCTTTCATATCAATAAAATCACTTTCTTTCTTCTGACATCCTATCCATTTATCCGTTTATCCTCAAGAACATCCCATCCACCATTCATCCATCTTGGATATTTAGCTTGACTGGGGAAACATCATGCGCATCGCCATCATCCCATCCATCATCTCAAGTGCTTGTGCATCATGCAATTAGTCTCCTGAGCATCTTCTTCAAATGTATACAAGGAAATCTTCAACCTATTGGGAGCAAGCTCAAACATGAGACGTTAGCGGGTTAGCACACATAAATCGTGAAATAAGCATGAACCAACTAGAAATCTTCATAACATCAGATTGAGCTAAAAACAAGTTAGTGCACCCTATATTTCTTGTGTGATTTTCTCATTTATATTGGATGTGAGTGTTCTCTCTCAAAAACAAATGGAGTGGATCCCCAATGCAATGCAACTATGAATGCAATATTGGATGAAAATAAGATATTCAAGAGCTAGTATGAAGAACTAGTATCAAATTCTTCTCAAAGATGATATTCTAACTTATGAAATTGATATGCAAGACAATTGAAAGAAACTATGATTCATTAACCATTAGCCTATCATGTAACTTCTAAATGATTTAAGCATACAAGCATGAAAACTAGAAATGAGTTTCTAAAACTAAAATAGCATAATAACAATGTAAAATGAGAGATGCAAATACAAGAGGAGAAGGCCTCTATTTATAGATTTTTGGGAGAGAAGAGAAGGGCTTGAATGAGGTGGCACCTATATGGCATCCACATAAGAGCCACATAAGGGACACATGGGCTTGGAAGGGATGGCCATTCAAGGGTCAAACATAGCATTAAATGTTTGAGTGGCTCAAGATTTTCAAGTGGGGGACAAATATGTAAGAGTATTTAAGAGGAATGGGTGACCATTTTGGAGAGAATTTTCACACATGTGTGAGCATTCTATTAGTATTAAAAGGGTTAGGAATCACCTTTTAAGTAGGATTAGAGGATGATTAGGTGGGGGAGTATGCTTAGAGAGTGAGGTGATGGGTATAGAGTAGGAATAGGGTAGGCTTAGGGTAGACTTCTAGATTAGATTAGTAGGTCTCTAGGTTGGGTTTAGATTATAATTCAAATTAGATTTGAATAAATCATAGCTTAGAAGAATTAGGGATATGGAGGAATTTTTAATAAATATAAATTTATTAAAAGGGGATTTTGTGAGGCAAATGTATTTAAATAAAATACATTAGGATAGTATTTAGATTATTGATAAATACCAACGATGAAACTATTTAATTGATTAAATTAAATAGTTAGATGAATAAAAGGGAATTTAATATTAATATTTTTGGACGTCTACATTTTGCCCCTCTTTGACGTGGTGTCGCAAGTGACATTGCATCAAAGACAAGAAAATAAGTTGCCCCAGAGGAAGAGGGTTTCTAGGAGTCCTGCTGAAGCGACAACGATATAGGGTTGTGCCCCCTCGAGAAAAGAACACAACAAGGACAGTGTTGTGGGATTTTCTCAAAAAAGGACGCAACAGGAAGGAGGAGGAAGGGAGAGGAGGTAATAAATGAAAGCCTTCTGAAATGCAAGCATAAATGAAATGAAGAATGCAAATGCAATGATGAAATTAAGTTTCACATGCTTCAAATGAAACTTCACCGTTTGTGAAGCTTTGTCTTGCACAAGAGCTTCAAATGCAAGAGGCTATTATGCAAGACAAAGCTTCAAAGACTAGGGTATTTGAAGTAACCATCCATATAAAGGACAAAGGAACAAATCAATGAGGGTAAGGAATCACCATTGTAAACTCATGAATAAGAGTAGAGAATACATATTTAAAGACAATGAACAGTAATGTGACAACAATGATACTATTTTGTATTAAGAACACCTAGAAATGTGCTAAAATGATGTTTATTATTTTAATACCAATAACAATGAATAACTTAGAACAATGTGAAGAAGCCAAATGGTATAAATGAACAATGAAGCATATATTAGAAGGGCATCAAGCACTTAATTAGTACATGACAGTGGTCAAAGGAAATATTAAGAATAATAAAATGACTCTCATACAGGATAGTGAGCATTCATCAATACTAAGAGGGCAGTGTAGAGATTCAAGTACAAAGAAAACCAAAACAAATGATGAATATTTTTTTGTTAAATGAAGCTCGAGCATGAAGTAAAAACTCATAAAACCCTCATGGCCACTACCAATAAATAGAGAAGGAAAACATTATTTTTCTTTCTTGCAAGTAGAAAGCATACCTGTAGAGTGCACTGGATTTGTAAAAATTCTTCAAAAACCCTCAAATGCAAAGAATAAATCCCCTTGGAAACAAAATGCTAATGCAATATGAAAGAATGAGTGGCTTTTATTTTAGGGTTTCTTTTTACCCTAAATGATCGATGAACAAAGAGGCATTTTTTCCTTCCAAAAAAATAAAACCTTTTCATATTGATGCCCCTTGATATTTGATACCTTATGTATATTATGTTGGCAAGTTGACTTCCTGAGGATGCATGACTCATTTTGTCTTTTCATCATGGCAACAAAGTCATACTAAGTTTCTGTCAAAGATAACTCAGAAGGAAAAATGACTAAGTATGGAAACAGGGAAGACAAAGATATTCAATGATCAGCACATCAGCGCATGTGCGAGAGATCAAGTCAGAATATGCACATTCAGATATATGTTCTATGATATGTGTACATACTACATCCAGACACGCATAGTATGAAACAATAGTACAAAGAATTTACAGACGGATCAGTAGACCAGTAGTCCAGAAGACAAAGCATGGAAGCTGACTAGTGTTTTGATCCGCGTGAATTATTTTTCTATGTAATGGCTAAGTGCCTTTGATTATATGTTTGTAATTATGTAATTAGCATTGTTGTAAACATGCTTGAGCCGAATTGTTCGAAAGCGTTGTGTATTTTTTTTTAGGGCCGACTAGAGTCTTGTTTTGGTTCGCGCCTATTCAGATATGAACATATAAGTTTGTAATGTAAAGTTATGTTACAAGTGTTGATTATTATGTAAGAGGAAGATATAGAAGAGTAGTATGATGAAGTCAGTATATGATATAGCTCTTTAAGAGAGTAAGAGCATTTGCGCATACACATAACTGATCAGACAATAGTGTCATCACAATAGTTCACTTTTGATATAGTGTATATCAACTTTTAGAAGGTTGTAGCCTTCATCCTATTGGGCAGTGAGCCATATACCTTTAACAAGGTTTTGTAAAAGACTCCTAGTAGGGTCAGACCTTTAACCAGGTCATTGTACTCATACTGTAAAGACTGCTTCTAATAGGGCAAAGGAACTTTAACAGGTTCATTATACTAGTACAATATTTGTGGGTACTAATTCCCACCGGGGTTTTACTCTGATCAAGGTTTCCCCGTAATCATATCATGTGTTATAAGTTCTTATGTTAAGCTTCATTCAATGTATGTTTGATTTATGTTTAAGTTGCTGAAAAGTAATAAATAGACAAACACTGATTCACCCCCCCTCTCAGTGTTTCTAACATATTATGATTTTATTTGCATCTGATTTAAATGTAAAATATTTGCTAAAGTGATGTTTTATAAATATTTTTTAGTAAATATTGTATGTGATGCAATTAATATAGAATTTAATTATGAATCAAAGAGTTGTAATTGGAGATTTAAAGGAAGTTGCAAACATTATGGAGGTGATTTGGGTGAGTTACATCAGTTCAACATCATTTTAACACCCCTTATGGTTAATCACCCATCAAGGAAACCTTTGGGCCCACCAGGCTTTGGATCGGTGTAGCTTCAACATACTTTTTGCATGATTTTCTCATTTGCTCGACCCAATAAGATGAAGTTCCAGTTCCAACACCATTCAACGAAATCAGTGTAGTTCAAGAGGAGTTTCTTCTTCAGTTCACCTTGGAGGTTGTGAAAGTCTCTTCTATAAGTCTTTATTTATTTTTCTTTCTTGAGGGAGTTTCTTTTATTTCTCTAGCAAGGATTGTAGCTTCTCAAGGCTCTTTCACACTTAAGAACAACATTGTGACTCATTTTCTGAATTTTTGTAACAATAATACTCTTTGATTTCAATAAAATAGAAACGGTTTCCTTTTCAATACTTCTTATATTGTGTTATTGAATCATTAATGATTTGATGATTTTATGTGATTTTCAAAGTCCTCTAATTTGTCTCACTCAATCATAATTTAATGTAAGAAGATACATGGTAGATGTAGGTCTTAAATTATATTAATTGATTTTAATAGTTTGTAGCTGTGAAAACCAGTTGGTTTTCCTTCAAGCAAGCATTAGGTCAAGTCGTTTCTAAGAAATACTTATGAATCATATGCTTAGTTGAGTTGTTAGAGTTTTAGGGTTATTTATTGAAGGTTTTGTGAGTTAAGTAGGTTGTGAATCTCAGTTAGACATTTAGGGCATCACTTGGAGGACATATAGCATTCCATTCCAAGTAATCCTTTTATCATTTTCCCAAAAAGTTTTAACTTTTAGGTGATCATAAGGAGAACCAACTCACTCCAGAGGTCAACTCTCGAAATAGGATAGACACAACCTGAGAGCAGTCCCATGTTGCACAAGATTGTATTGATTTCAACTTTACATTAGGCACAATCCTTTGTGACAACAAGAACATGACACATTTACTAACAACTTTAGGTTAGATAACAATTATTACTAGCAATCACACCTTAGTTTGCAATGGGTACACCGTAGAAGTATGGAAGGTCAACTAAGTATCTCTCTCTCTCTCTCTATATATATATATATATATATATATATCTTCTTATCCTTCTTTCAATACATCTCACCATCTATATCTCTTTCTATCTCTTCTTCTCTATCCACCCCTCTCTATGTCCCCCTATGTATCTCCCTAGATCTATTTCTATCTTTACCTCTCAATATATCTCTATCTCTCTATCTATTTTTCTCTCATCCTCTCACTCTATATTCATCTCTATCTCTCTTTCTATCCATCCATCTCTCTCCATCACCCCCTTCCTATACCTTTAAATATCTACATCTCCATATTTCTTCCCTTATATCTCTCGCTATCTCTATCTTCATATTTTTATTTCTCCCTCTCATTCTTTCCTTATGCCTCCTCTATATATATATTTATCTCTACCATATTTATCTACTCCTTTCTCCTCTCTCTTTTATCTATAAAATCATATTTTTTTTTATAAATATTTTATTATATTTTAATTATTATTAGTACCATTATAAATAGTAATATTTCTTTAATTATCATAAATCACTTAAACTTTATTTAAATAAATGGTGTTGATCTTGCACCCTGAATAAGTTGGGGAACTGTGAAATTAATGAGAGATTGGTCTTGTGTGCTGAGCAGTACTGTCATCATTTGGAGAGGAATTATATCTCAACTAAGATCCATAACATTATTGACAGACTTGGCAAAGCCTTTGTTGTAAATATCTTTCACGTCTTGCAGCGAGTGGAACTCATCACCAAATATGGATTTAATGGTGGGTATCACCTTTTTGGCAAATGCTCGCACCAAATTAGCCCTATAGTCAGACATATTGATATGAGGAAACTTCTCGTTTGGGGGAATGTAGTATTGGGTGGTGGGAAAGAGAGGCAAGCTCTCGGACTTCCGATCTGCCAAAGCATAAACATTAACATTAATTGAATCTCCAAATTTATTAACATAACACAAATCCATCAAGCTATGACATATTTAGAGTACTTGTTTGGTAGGGGCATGTCTGGTTCTATATCTTTTGGGATAAGCAAGGTCCTGCGACCCACCAAGAACCTCCATGAGGAGATCGAGACCACTATCTGGGTTATCTGAATCATGTAAAGATCATATTCATACACACAATCATAAGATGTTCTCTCTGGTACCATTTCCTCTTAGTGAAGAAGCTCTCACTTTCTCAATGTCAGCAATCTCGTCGGTATTTCATTTGGAAGATGGCTCACCAATGTTTAGGATACAATGCACATTAATAATACATTGTTACTTTGTCACTTCTAAGTTCTCAGATTATTTGTTTCAATTCATACTTGAGTAGAAAAGAAGACCTGGTCTATTTTGTTGAATACATAGTAAGG
>MU224170.1:1118166-1145421 GCA_018584345.1 Thuja plicata | reverse complement strand
TGTTGAGATTGAAGAATGTCATTCAACCAAGATACACCTGCATGCAAAGCTGCTACGAGAATGGAGAAGACAGAAAGAGAGAAAGAGCTAAGGCGGCCGATAGGCCAGAGACTGCAAATGCATGTTGACAGAAATGATTTTTATATTATCAACAATGAAATGATTTACAACTCCTTATGAAATACAAAGAAGACAATCCTTATAAAGGATGTCGAAACCCTAAACGGGCAGCTGCTAGGAAATAGAAACTTTCCTAAAACTAACTGAAACTGCCTAAGTGAAACTTAAGCACTAAAGAGTAATTGCTAAAATACTCTAACAAGAACTCTATATATTAGGTTGGGGTCCCATGGAGGGGGACTTCGTTAAAAATAGAGTTGTTGAGATTTTTTAAGAATATTTAAAGGTGAGTGTTCTTATGATTTTTTTAGTGTGTTTCAGCTTAAAATTTTATCTCCTAATTTTGAGGACTCTATAACTAAAATATTTTAAAAAGAAAAAACTTTATTTTCCCTCTAAATTTTATTTTTTGGTGAGATTTATTTGGATTTTGTGGGAATAAAATGTGCATGTGGGAATTTCTTGGGGCAAGTTCAAGATAGAGGCCTAAAAAAGAGGGTCTCTTATTTTGCAGGAAAAGATTCTAAATAATCCCATAGCCATCGAAAAAAATTCCATAGTACCTCTTGTACCTAAAAAATAGAGTTGTACAACCCCCTCCATAAGACCCATGTCTTATATAGATCAACTTTATAGTTATAAGACAATATTACAATCAAGGATTTGTTCCTTATAGATAAATTTGTCCTAGTAATTTCCGATCTTGAAACCTAATAGATTCAAATATTTTTCATTTTTTTTATAATACAATAGTTATTAAGCCTTTTTTTTACATTCACTTATTACAAATTATCAATATCTACTAATTTTTTAGTTACCTTAAATAATTTATAATTTTGTATATGCGTCTTATTTGATTATCCTTTATCTTCTTTAAGAAACAACTTATATTGTTTTTTATATTTAATACAAAGGGTATAATTTTATTTTATTTTTAAATTATGAATAAATGATGGTAATATTATATAAAATGATATTATACATATTTATAAGGAAAATGTAGGTGGAAAAATCATTCTTATAATAAACCAAACAAACATGACATTGAATAGTAAGCAAAAGAAGAGAGAGGTCTCCATGACCTCAGTGAATTCATACATCCATATAATAAATATCAAGAAAATTAAAATTTTAATTATAAATAAAAGAAAGCGATTCATTTTTAATATGTTAAATTTATACAACTATTATTTCTCAAATTTGTCACATAATTATAGATTGTATTTCCTCTTTATTTTAAAATTTTAATTAAAAACTAACATAAAAATATAACAATTTTCTAAATTATTTAAAAAAACTAAAACCATACAATTACTAATCACATAACAATTTGATTTTTTCTAAAAGAAAGTTAAAAAAATGAAATGTAGAAATAATTCAGTCAAAACTGAGAACTATTATCTATTTTTTTTATGTAGACAATGATAAAGAACTCTTTAATGATAAAGAACCTAAAAGATTATGCCCCGGGCAGAGATTGGGACCTTCTTCAAATGGCATAGGCTAAGCATTGGACTAATTTGAAACTCCCTCCACGATGGTTGGACAAAACCGATTAACAGAAATGGGTTCTCATGAAAATTATGGACAAACTTGATGATTATTCTCAAGGAGATGCAAATGGCAGGTCTAGACGTAGACGCAACCACATGCTATTCACAAAACATAAGCTATGGTAATGGGCTTGGCTTGGACAACTCTATTGAACTTAAGGGCGACAAAATCTCAACTTGTTTGAAGCCATTGCAATAAATAATGAACAGGAAAAACTACAAAATGAACGAATAAAAACTAAAAAATGTCACAAACCCGTGGCTGCCAACATAATTTCGGACTAAGTTTACCAAATCGGTTTCCAGATAAATTCACCATAGTAGCACACCATATCAAAACATTGGCGTGACAGAGACGCAACCAATGTCAATAGATAAGACATATTTCTGTCGGTAATTAAAGCGAGCTAGAATTGTTTCAGCGCTGTATTCCACACACTAGGAGGAAATAAAGGACAAAACAAAACCAACGGTGGTGATCAATTTAATGATCGTCCAAAGGCTCTCAGTAAGATTCTACCGCAGATTGGAAAATTGAGCTTGGGCTCTTTCAGATGAGAACACCTACGGCGTAAAAATCTAAATGTATTGTAAATTTAAACTCAAGCATTCAAGATAATTTTATGTTGTGAATAATTTTGACCCACAAATCTATTATTTAATACTATATCAAAATCCAAAAATGTTGTAAATTTCAACTCAACCATTCAAGATGGGTTTTATGTTGCAAATATTTTGGGCTCACAAATCTATATTTTGAAGCATATCAAAATTCAAATATGTTGTAAATTTCACTTTAAGCATTCAAGAAAGTTTTACGTTGCGAAGAATTAGTGCTCACGAATCTATTTTTCTATAGCATCTCAAAATTCAAATATATTATAAATTTCAAGTTATGCATTCAATATGGTTTTATGCTCTCAAAATTCAAATATATTATAAATTTCAAGTTATGCATTCAATATGATTTTATGCTCTGAATAATTTACAAATATTTTTCTATCTCATCCAAATGCTAGATAATAAAATATGAGCAAATACATATAACAATACAAACTAGATGACACTTATTTGCCATTTATATTTATTTAATTTTAAAAATATCTAAGAGAACATGACACATCTATTGCTAACTTCTAAGTTAGATAACAAGTTCAAAATCCACATTCCACATTGAATGTTTGGAGTTGACTATACAATCCACTTTCCACTTTTCATTTTTGAGTTAACATCAAATGAAGAACTGAAAACTACGTTACCGTGTAGCCGCCAAAAGACACGAAAACCATGTGCAAATAAAACAAAACAAAGTTAACGGTGTTATCGCCGTTCAATTGACGTGAAATTTCGTTAGTGGAGAAGAACAAAAAGAGCGTGTTAATTCAACGCGCCAACGTGAAATCTGCGGGTGGTGGGCCCATTCCCTGTTTTGATTTCCACGGCGATGTCTGTCAATTCACATTCTTTGTTTAGATATAATTACTTATTTATTATTGGGATCCCCTTCGAAACGGCGTTTTCCGCGTCCTTGAAAAAGGCGGTGGATTCGAGCTATTTTACAAATCCCACCGACACGGGAGATTTGAGAGATATTTTTTTGGTGGGGCCTTATATAACCTTTTAACTACTACTGATTTGATTGAGGGTCATTATTTGTAATAGTATATTTATCCCTACTTCACTAATTAACAGTATTACCCATAACTACTTAGGGGTAATCTTTATGGAAAGATTAAGCGACTCTTTGTCCTTTTATTCATTGTTTTATCTTCACTTTTATTTTTACCTTTGTTTTGTGCTTAGCTTATCACTTTCTCCTAGACTCTCCATATTCTTTTGGGTCCTTTCTCTTTTCGATATAAGGATAAGATTCTTTATGGACTAGTCTTCGAGAATATCAAAGATCAAGGGAAAGTGATTTGGTAAGAAAAGCTCGACAAAAGAGTGTGTTGTGGAGAGGTTAGGTGTGTTGATAGAAGGTGGTTTGTGTGGGAGATGTGGTCATAGATGTGTGAGGAGAAAGGTGGAGATGAGTTGAGTCAAGAAGTGAGGTGGAGGATTAGCATGCCTTAAAGTTAGCATTGTTACATGTGTGAGAGAGATGAGTCATGTGTGAGTTACACAAGAGGTGGAAGGATTGGCATACCTTCAAGTTAGCTTGCTCACATGTGTGGGAGCATAGAGAGTGGGCTGAGTTAGCATGCTCACATGTGTGGGAGGATAGAGGGGGTTGATGTGGAAGACTAGCGTGCATCCAAGTTGGTATGCTCACACATGTGTGAGGAAGGGGTGGGCATAAATAAAATTCAAGGGGTGAGTTGGAGGATTAGCATGCCTCCAAGTTAGCTTGCTCACATGTGTTAGCAAAGACTGGGATGAGTTAACATAGTCGCACATGTGGGAGCATGGAATGGGTTGATGTGGAGGGTTAGTATCCCTCCAAGTTTGTATGCTCATACATGTGAGCAAAGATATGGAGATGAATCAAGGTCAAGGGGTGAGGTAGAGGACTAGCATGCCTTCAATTAAACATGCTCAAGCTAAGAGTGAGATAATTTAATATGCTCATAAATGTGGGGGCATGAAGTGGGTTGATATGGAGAGGTAGCATGTCTTTAGGCTAGCATGCTCACACATATGTGAACAAAAGTGAGCTAGGTTAGCATGCTCACACGCGTGTGAGCAAAGAGATGGAGATGACTTAAGGTCAAGGGGTGAGGGGAGGATTGACATGCCTCCAAATTAGAATGCTCCCACATGTGTGAGCAAGAAGTGGGCTAAGTTGGCATGCTCACACATGGGTTAGCAAAGAGGTGGAGATAGATCAAGTTCAAGGAGTGAGGTGGAGGGCTAGCATGCCTCCAAGTTAGCATGTCTACATTTGTGAGCAAAGAGTGGGATGAGTTAGCATGTTCACACATGTGGGAGTATGGAGTGGGTTGATGTGGAGGGTTAACATGCCTCCAAGTTAGCATAATAATTGGTTAAATGTGGAGGGTTAGCATGCATCCAAGTTAGCATAATAAAGAATAAGTCAAGAGCTAAGTTTATTAATTAAGTGGTTTTAATTAATTATTCTTCAAAGAGGAATAGGAATAGGGATAATCAATTGTGAAGGGTGATTAATTAAATAATAATTTATTCAATTAATTACCGAATGTGCTAGAATAGTTAATTATGAAAATAAGTAATTAAATAGTGAATTAAACAATTTATAGAAAATTATTGGTACAAAAACTAGTAGTGAATTTTGGGGTGTCTACAATCATATTTAGAATAGAAGATAAATCCAAATCCAAATTTAATAAAATGTGCTAAGGATGCACTTTTCACCCTTAAAATTGTATATTTACTAGATTTCATATTAGTTTACTAGACTTAAATAAGTTTAGTGTGAGATTTATTTCTCTATACTTTGGTCAACCCTACCATTTCAAACCCACTTAATGTTTTGTTGTAAGATGTTACTTTATTCCAAATTCTAGTTCTCAGATATATTCTTAAAAATCTACCATCTTATATTCGTATATAAAACTTACACTATATCATTCATTACTCCTATATCTTCACCCATAATGAGCGTACAAAAGTTTTTAGCGATGATACCCAAGTTCTTCATGAATGATCCATCACGATGATATATCTAATGATTGAGTTAGTAATGATTACAAGTTTATGATGTTAACATTTATTATTTCTCCGCTTCTACTTCACCATCACCATGTTAGGTGTGTGTTTCTTATGAAGTACATATTCTATAATGCCCTAACTTGGATTTACTTAGGTTGTTTATGTGTACATGATTTCTTATAGGTTCATAGTGCATGCATGCATATGGTGCTAGTTTTATGTATAATTCACCATACATACACATTTACCTATTTTGCAATGGTATAGTGTGCTACTCAATGTCTATCTTCTTATCTCATTGTTTAGATGATACTTTGTTCATCTTTTTAAAACTAGTCTAGGATGTGTTTCTTTGTTGTTCTACATCATTCATCCTCTAATAGTCATTCCTTACAAGAAATAATGGACACCCTTGTGATTGTTAATACTACATCTTCTAAGGATGTTCATCCTCAATATTGTATCATTTTTCATTCTTTTCATTATATATTTAATGATGATGCTAAGATCTATGTGCATAGTGATGAAATTTATTTGTCTTTACCTTAGATGTTATTATTATTAATTAGAGTGTTATTTCTCAAGTGACTATGATGTTATTAATGGTTCAATATCTTGTGATGAACTGGGTTATGTGATTTCTAATGCAAATATTATTAGAGACCTTATTATTTATGGATTTAGTGGAAATAGATATAGATATTAGATGGTAATAGGTTTTTTATATTATAAACACATGCATGATGGTACATTTCTAATGAATGCATTTATGTACACCTTAACTACTGAGACTTTACAAATCTTTGATATGTCTCGTACTTAGTATACTTCATTTGTTATTCTTGCACATATGTTCCTTTTGGGAACTTTACTCCTTTCCTTATGGTGTACTTACTAATAGTAATATTTTAACCTCTAGTGGTCATTACCTAAAGCGTGTTCAAGATCCATCTATTCTTTCAAATGATATAACATTTCAATATATCCATAATGAATTTTTTTATGGATAATTATATACATTCTCGTGATGTATCAACTTGTGAGAAACACAATGTACATGAATATCATGCTATCCCATAATCATATTGTATTCTCCAACATGAACAAGTAGGTAGCACAAAAATGGATGAAAATAACTTTGTGATGATTTATTTCATTTTTAATTTGAATTATTTGAGGATAATATCCAAGCCATTGATGATCAATTTATTACATCTTCCTCAACACCACTCAATCTTACTCAAAAAACTACTTTTCATGAGCCTTTATAAGTTAAGGATGTTATTTAATGCTTACTCGTGCATGATCATGTATGCCTTCATTATGTCTGTATTAATTATACTTACTTATTATTATGCTTATTAGGGAATGGAAACATAGTCTTGTAATGCTTTTTTTAAATAACTTACTAGCTTCACAATAGACCCATCCATCCAGAAACTAAAAGACCCACCAAAGTAAACAAAAACATTTTCTACTTGGTTCATATCAGTCATTCATTTATTAATTTTTCAATAAATTCTTGACCTTAATCTTCTAAATGTCCATTATAATTATATGGATGGTACAAAGCTAGTTCTCAAGGTACATATTGAAACAAATGGTCATGAGCATTCCCTATATTTTAGGACTTATTTTTATTCCATTTTATTTTATATTTATCATCATGAAAAGTAATGCAAGTGTCCTTGTCACATTATCATTCATATTGACCAAAAAGATCATTTCATTCACTTTTTGGTTTGTGATTGGACTTTTTGTTGATGAATGGTTATTGTGTTCCTCAATTGATCTTCCTATCTTTGTGCATGATTTTATTGGCCTTTACATGGAGATATCATTTACATGTGTATATAGTATTGTACTTCCATGATTACATTTGATATAAGGCCATTCTATTTTCACCCATGATTACCCTCATACAGGGAAAAACATAGGCCACATCCTTTAACACAATTTATCATGATGTTATGTCACTATGGTATCAATTACATTTCTTATGTTATTTTTACATGATCACACTTTACAGTACACACTATATTGTTATCTCATACTACAACATGCAAACAATGTTACGTTGTTACTTTAGACATATAGTTATGTAACCCTTATCACATTGCTCTTATATTAAAACATTTGACACATGGTTGTTTTATACATTGGCATGAATTATGCCTATAATAAGGAGATATATTTTGTTCCCTATAACATTTGACTTAATGTTTGTGTCATTTAACTTATACAATAGGGTCAATATGTCATCACAAACAACAATCACACCCTTTCCCTCTTCTCAAATAAAATTTATAATTTTGTATGCACTTATTTTAATGGGGGAATATTAAATACACATTTCTACTCTTAATTTACATATTTTCATTATTATACCCTTGGTTCATATTAGTTCCATATTCATGATTGCTACTTTGTTCTTGTATCCTTTATTAGGGTCATAATGCTTCCAACTCCATGATTGTCACTCACATCATGATTCTATTTTATCTTCTTTTTTTTTAACATGGATTTACAATGCTTACATCCTTCATATGAGCCACACTAGTTCCAAATATGAGATTTTTGCAAATATTATGTTTCCATTATATCTTAGTTTTCCAAAGCTTTGCTTTTGTATCTTTTATGGAGCTCTTGATAGTTCCAACTTGGTAATTTTAACATACAGTGAGTTTCCATTTCAAACTTGGTTTTTTGTATGGATTCATGCTTATATGCTTCATTAGGTCCACACCTATTCCAACTCCATGATCGTCACATGTATCGTTATTTAAATCACACCCTTATTACTATTTTACACAATGTTGATTTGATGCTTTAAAAAATTATAAAATCATTATGATATCATCTTTAAAAATACGAACACAAATTTGCAAGTTCCACTAATGTCTTTTGTGTGCAAGTTTTCAAATCTTTCTCGAAAGATATTGGAAGACATCATCCTTATCCTTATCTTGGATTTGTTGTCTAAATTTATTTAGTGTAAATTCTACTTGGAATGCATAATCATATGTTTCACATGCACATAAAAGTGGGACAAAAATGCATGTTGGGATAAATACAACACACACCCCAATAATACAATATTCATATTTCATGATATTGTTTGTATATGTAAATTCTAGGCTAATTAGAAATCTATGAGGTTGCCAATAGGTGTGATGTTAATTGGGATCAAGGTGTCTCAACCTTAGATTCTAAATATGGTTACTTTATTATTTATTTATTTTATTGCACCCACTTTGGAAGTCCTAAAATTAAGGGACTAGTCTCATAAGTTTCTAACTAATGCATTTATTTACACCTTAACTAATGATACTTTACAAATCTTTGATATGTCTCGTGCTTATTATACTTCATTCATTATTCTTACACATGTGTTCCTTTTGGGAACTTTACTCCTTTTCTTATGGTGTACTTACTAATTCTAATAATTTAACCTCTAGTGGTCATTACTTAAAGGGTGTTCAAGATCCATCTATTCTTTCAAATGATATAACATTTTAATATATCCATAATGAATTTTTTTTATGGATAATTATATACATTCTCGTGATGTATCAACTTTTGAGAAACACAATGTACATGAATATCATGCTATCCCATAATCATATTGTATTCTCCAACATGAACAAGTAGGTAGCACAAAAAATGGATGAAAAGAACTTTGTCGTGATTTATTTCATTTTTAATTTAAATTATTTGAGGATAATATCCAAGCCATTGATGATCAATTTATTACATCTTCCTCAACACCACTCAATCTTACTCAAAAAATATAAAAACTACTTTTCATGAGCCTTTGTAAGTTAAGGATGTTATTTAATGCTTACTCATTCGTGATCATGTATGCCTTCATTATGTTTGTATTAATTATACTTACTGATTATTATGCTTACTATGGAATGGAAACATAGGCTTGTAATGATTTTTCTTAATAACTTGCTAGCTTCACAATAGACCCATTCATCAAGAAACTAAAAGACCCACCAAAGTATTAAAAAAAACAAAAAACATTTTCTACTTGGTTCATATCGGTCATTCATTTATTAAATTTTATTTTAAATTCTTTGAGCTTAATTTTCTAAATGTCCATTACAACTATATGGATGGTACAAAGCTAGTTCTCAAGGTACATATTGAAACAAGTGGACATGATCATTCCCCATATTTTAGGACTTATTTTTATTACATTTTATTCTATATCTATCATTATGAAAATTTATGCAAGTGTCCTTGCCACACTATCATTCATATTGACTAAAAATATAATTTTATTCACTTTTTGGTTTGTGATTGGAATTTTTTGTTGATGAATGGTTATTGTGTTCCTCGATTGATCTTCCTATCTTTGTGCATGATTTTCTTGGCCTTTACACAGAGATATCATTTACATGTGTATATAGTACTGTACTTCCATGATTACATTTGACATGAGACCATTCCATTTTCACCCATGATCATCCTCATATAGGGAAAAATATGGGGCACATCTTTTAACATAATTTATCATGATGTTATGTCATTATGGTATCAATTACACATTTTTAATGTTATTTTTACATGTTGAGTGCTCCCCTTGGGATTTGTGACAAGGGACTAACCACCTCTTGTGAATTCTATAAGACTAGTGGTTGTATCGGGCATTGACAGGTCAATCTATTGGTGCGAAGACAATCACACTTGTAACAAGTGGTATCAGAGCTGGGTCACAAGTTTGAATCCCCTCGGGTAACGCTAAGGGGGAGATTGTTGACAAAATAGTCAGTGCTCCCCTCAAATTCATTAAAACGGACTAACCGCCTCCTGTGGATTCTATAAGTGTAGTGGTAGTATCGGGCATTAACAGGTTGATCTTTTAGTGAAAAAAAAATCACACTTGTAAAGTTTAGTGCAACGATAATGAATGTTGAAATTGAGTTGTTGCAGTTTGGAGCAGATTACGTGATGGTGGAAAAATCCATGGTAAAGAAGTGTGATAATTCAAAACAGAGACTCTCTGGCGTTATCGACGACATAAAGAAGTGTTTGATAGAGATTGAAGATATTTATAGGTTTTATCTTTGTTGGCCTACCACTGTAGACAATTTTAGAGGACATAGTGAAGTGATTGAGAAGAAATTGAATGAGCTTGACAAATCATGTGACATTTTTAAGGACCAATATGGAAAATAGAGAATCAATATTTGTGAACTCCAAACAGAGTGGTTATTGCTATAGAAACAAAGAGAAGATCGGAAAAATTATTTTGACTAGTGAAAGACATGATTGAGGTTCAGTTGGGGTTTGCTTCTGTAATCCTAACTGATGAAGAGAATTTTGTGCAAATGTTTTAGTCCTTGGGTTGGACAAAGTCATTCGACAAGCTGGTGGACTGTGTTATTTTTTGTGCTCAGATGGAGACATAAATTGTTGAATGGAAGGAGTTTCCTATTCTAAAGCAGAGATATAAAAAGGCATTTTCTATGAAAAATATTGTATTACTTTGAATTTAATTTGTTAGTTTTTGGCCCTTTTCCATTATGGCAAAAATGGGGAGAGAAAAGTAGACTACATGTTGCATTTACTTAAAGGGAGTTTTTGGTATTTTGGTGTTTTTCCATCAATGCCAAAGGGGGAGATTGTTACAGTTATTGAGTTGTTGCTGGCATTGATTTTAATTGATGTCAAAACCTACATACTGACTCTCTGGCAATATCGGTTGGACGTTTGCATTTTTTATTATGTACCTGTTGATTATCGATTATGCAACAAGATTTTTGGTCATACACAGGATAGGTTCAACATGAACAATTTTGGTGTTCGTAGTATTCATTGGAAGTGTATGCTTTCCTACTAATGATCTATTTGTTTGAGTGTACTGGCATTCTTTTGGTTGGACTATTCTATCAGTTTCTAGTGCTTGCATGGGCTACAAAGTTTCTATAAGTATCTAGACAGTTGTGCAAGTTAATCAGATAGTTTTGGTGTTTTGGCCACAAACTAATATGGAAATATTTTATCTGATGGTAATCATTATCTTATGTCTTAATCTTTTGGTCTTGGTTGTGGCATTCAGATGGTTTCGGTAAAATAAATTGTAATACCTTAAGCCCGACCTATTTGTGGAACAAAGTGTAGCGTGTAATTAGTCTTATGTATGTCCTATATTTAAGAATGATGCTATGTATTAAATGAAATTTAATCTTATTAGCATTGGGGTTGTCACACATTTGGTGTGAAGCTGACATATGTAAGATTAAATACTTATATGAATAAAGAAGAACTTCTTTGTATCCATGTGTGGGAGTATGAGTAGTATCAATGTGAAAATGATACAGTTGATGTGGCACTAAGTGGTTGATATTGGTTGTATGTGAAGTTACTATGAAGCTATGCGAAGGAGATATGTGTTTGTACAAAGAATCCAGTTGATCTTAGTGGTGGATTCTATCTCTTCTCATATATTTCAGCAGTAAGCCTCTATATATCAATATTGAGCCTTATTGTACCTATAGTCAGCAGTACCGGTAGTGAGACATTGTGAAAATAACCATACCAGTGTCACATTAATAGGTTTTTTTAATTTCGTGAGAATTAGATTCTCCGTGGTTTTTCCCATCTTGGGTTTCCACGTAAAAATCCTGGTGTCCTCCGTGTCGGTGTTTCTGTGTTCTTAATTCTTACATTTTAAGTGGATGTTTGATGTGCTTAACCGAAAAATCTACAGTTGTTAATACTATTGTTTATGATTTGACTAACAGAGGAAAATCTTTATAAGTTGTGTGGTAATAAATTATTCACCCCCCTCTCAGTTATACGATCTGTTGAATAGTTGTTACTTTAGACATATAGTTATGTAAGCGTTATCACATTTCTCTTATATGAAAACATTTGACACGTGGTCATTTTATACTTTGGCATGAATTATGTCTACAATAATGGGATATATTTTGTACCCTATAACATTTGACTTAATGTTTGTGTCATTTAACTAATACACTAGGGTAACTTTATCATCGCAAACAACAATCACACCCTTTCCCTCTTCTCAAATAAAATTTATAATGTTGTGTGCACTTATTTTAATGGAGGAATATTAAATACACATTTCTACTCTTAATTCATATTTTTTCATTATTATACCCTTGGTTCATATTAGTTCCACATTCATGACTTCTACTTTGTGCTTGTATCCTTTATTAGGGTCATAATGCTTCCAACTCCATGATTTTTACTCCCATTATGATTTTACTTTATATTTTTTTACATTTATTTACAATTCTTACATCATTCATGGGAGCTACACTAGTTCCAAATTTGAGATTGTTGCAAATACTATGTTTCTATTATATCTTAGTTTTTCAAAGCTTTGTTCATGTATCTTTATGGAACCCTTGATAGTTCCAACTTGGTAATTTTAACATACACTGAGTTTCCATTTCAAACTTAGTTTTTGTATGGATTCATACTTATATCCTTCATTAGGTCTACACCCATTCCAACTCCATGGTCATCACATGTATCATTATTTCATTCACACCCTTATTACTATTTTACACAATGTTGATTCAATGCAAAAAAAAATAAAAATCATTATGATATCAGCTTTGAAAATACTAACACAATTTTGCAAGTTCCACTAATGACTTTTGTTTGCAACTTTTCACATGTTTCTCCAAATAAATTAGAATACATCATCCTTATCCTTATCTTGGATTTGTTTTCTAAATTGATTTAGTGTATATTCTACTTGGAATGCACAATTCATATGTTTCACATGCATATAAAAGTGGGACAAAAATGTATGTTGGGATAAATACAACACACTCCTCGACAGTACAAGATTTATATTTCACGATATTATTTGTGTATGTAAATTCTAAGCTAATTATAAATCTATGAGGTCGTCAATAGGTGGGATGTTAATTATTGGGATTAAGGTGTCTCAACCTTAGAGTCTAAATATGTTTACTATATTATTTATTTATTTTATTGCATCCACTTTGGAAGTCTTAAAATTAGGGGACTAGTCTCATAAGTTTCTATATTGGAACTGCGACAAATTTCTATTATGACTGTGACAATTACTAGTTCAGTGGAAGAATTGTGGAGAATGATTATATAAGATTTCATATTTATGGTGGAGTTCAATCTTGACAAGTGGTGTGAAGTAGGCGTTGCATATGGAAAGGTGATTTTTATGGATGAGTTATGCATTGTTGCTCTGGAATTTTCCATGTGCAATGTGTCATGGGATTAACAATTTTTTGTTTGTGACACCGCATACCTATTTGGTTTAAGAGTTGGTTTTGTTGATCTCTATAAATATGGTTCTTATTAGTCTAATTTGTATGATAGGTTGGATATTTTATAAGAAAATTTTATGTTGGATAGGTTGAATTCTTGTTACATTGCTCTTTGTGTAGCCTACATCTCTCTCCCTTTTTTAGGTTTCTTCTTGGTCTGCAACTCTCATTTTTTGATCTCCTTTAGCTCTCTTTTATCATCTTGATGATAGATCAAGGAGTGTAATACAAAATGTTCATGAAAAAAATCCACATAGTCTACCCAAAAATATTTGCAATAACTTCTGTAGATTGTGTAAATTTGATATATTAAGATTTTATGTGCTATATTTTCTCTATAATTCTTTGCTATTGTATATACTCCTAAAGAGCATTGGTTTTAGTAACTATATTATAAATATTGGTTGTTGATAATACAACTGAGTCTATATTTTTTAGAGTGATTTTCTTCCCAAAATGATTTTCCCATGTATACTTGGTGTTATGAGTTTATTTGTTTAAATATGATTTTTTATGTCTTTATCTACTTGTAGTAATTAAGGGTTTGTACAATTTTTTTGCATCATCTCTCCTATTAGATTTAGCTTTTGGAAAAAAATATTTTGAACTTAGCATCCTTTCAATTAGTATTAGAACCAAGCTAGATTGTTTATTATTGTTGGATAGATGGGGTTTTTGTGTAATCTAGTTTCATTCAGATTTTTGCAAAGGAAGATTTCATAACCTTGTTGCATTTTTTATATGGCAGGAACATCTAGCTAACTAGAGATGGAGAAGTTTAATGGCATAAATTTTGAGTTGTAAAAAATCCAAATGGAGGAAATACTCATATATAGATATCCATGGGGTGTGGTTTCTTTGATGAAACCCAAAACTACAAAGCAAGATGCATGGAATTTAATTGAACAGAAAGCCAAGGGTTTGATAATACTTTGTTTGGTTGATTTTGTGCTCCTGAAGGTACATGAGGAGAAGATTGTAGTTTCACTTTGGAAGAAGCTTGGTGATATTTATCAGGGGAAACCCTTGGTAAATAAGTTATTCATATGAAAGGATTTGTATTCTTTAAGGATGGAGAAAGGAGGATTTATTTCTAATCACACGAATATGTTTAGTATGGGGATTTCTCATTTGAATTATGTTTTTTGAACATGTCGAATAACTAAGAGGGGGGAGTGAATCATTTATTCCCATGCACTTTATAAAACTTTTACTTTTTTGATAAACTCGTAAAAACATGAATATCAACTTTTGATCTATTAGTTAGCCACATCAAATATTCATAGCAGATATAAACATGAAAGCACAATAACACTAACAAATAGAACACTATAATTTACTTGGAAACCCAAATAGGGGAAAACCATAGAAAATATAATTCTCAAGAAATGAAACACCAGTTAAGGTGATTTGTACAAAGGCTCACTATTGGTTGTATCTAACTGATTGAATTGCATCTAACTATGCATGAAATAATTTAGCAATTAAGATTTTCTATTATTTCCATCATTAGATTTGAATGTTAATATTCTCTTTGTATATTACTGTCTGATCCATTGTAACTCAAAATGCAATCCACTTCTTGATCTTCAACAATCAGCCTCACAAATTTTTGATTACACACTGTATAATAAGAAATGGTGAGAAACACTAGAAGGTAGATTACTGACCAAATCTTATTGTACGGGGATATTATATATTAAACTCACAAACCCTAGCCTACAAGATGGTTCCAGTAAGAAAAACCAAGTGAATGAGGTTTCTAACATAGGATCTTGACCTTATAGGATTAGATTTGAATGATTCCAATAAAGTCAATGTAAATCTGAAAAGGAAAGATTTATTAAAAAAATAAATTCTAAGAAATAGGGATAGGAATGTGTACACCTAAAAATGGAAGGGGAAAATTACACTTTGAACCTTAATTTACCAACTATCAGAATCCTATATTCTGGAATGTTTCTGCTCTGGAAAATCTGGAACCTGCAATTATCGCGACCGAGACTTCTGATTCTGAAAGAAAAAGGCCAACCCAAGTCAGCCTATTCCTAGACATGTCGACCTAACTCATCCTTGTCCAGAGGATTTTTGGACTGAGAAAAAGAAGAGATCTAGAATGCATAGACCAAGACTTTCCCATATTTGAACCTGTACCTTCTCTTTCTGAACCTGCAAATCTGGAAAATGTGTGTGTGGTTGGATATGTAGGGGTTTTCCTTAGTCAACCCCACTTTTGGTGATTCCCACCTCCACGGATAGCCTTTAGAAAAAATAAAATCTATTGTGCTTGTGATTCTAGAGTATGTATAGAATCTAAATAAGTAAGAATGTTAAAGTAAATGCATAGATCTAACCCTATGTGTGAAAGAGTGAAACCCTAGCATGTAAATACAAACAATGTGTGAATTGAAAGCATGTAAAATATGAAGCATCAATGCATAGATCTAGAAATAATAATGAAATAATACTAATCCCCCTATGGAAAAAGTACACCTAACCATCTGAACAATTTGTTTGAAGCTCCATGGTGTAGAAAATAAGGTCTTGAATGCTTGATTTGAAGTTGTACATTCTAGAGTTGAATGCTTAAAATAAGTATTTAATGGCCAACCTTTGCTTAAATGGATTTCATCAAGCTTGGGCTTCTACCTTGAAATTTCTTTTTGTGATCAATTTTCAATTTTCACCTTACACTTGAATTCATTATGTCAAAATGAAGCAAATAGGTTGCTTTTATAGTGATTTCGAAGGTTGGAATTACATGGCCAACCACAAATCCAGAAACCCTTCTAATTCATTGTGATGGACCCAGGCCCTAAATTTGGGCTAAATATCCTAGGAAAAGGCCAAGTCAATTCGGCCTTATCCCTAGGGATATTGGTTAATCCTGAGGGTCATCTCACTATTGATCTGACAATTAGAGTTAAAAACCTATGGTAGATTATGAGAATGGGGTTGAAGTCTAAGGCTAAAAGGAGGTAAAATAGGACCTAGGAGGTGAAGTGAGTTTTTAATTGGAGGAAAATAGAGGAGGATTCATAGATATTATATCCTACCTCAATTTTTGCACAATTTGAAGAGAGAAGAGGACTTAAATTTGAATTAGGGATACATTAAGTTTAATTAGAGAGTCCTATAATACAAATGTAAATGCAAATACACTAAGGTGGTTCCTAAAAAATCATTAAATTATAGAGTAAACAAGTGCTTACAATTTAGGATGGTAGATTTAGCCCCCACTTTAGCAATATATGACACTACATGCATATGTAATCTAGAGTATATAGAGAATCGGTAAATGAAAAAGGATATATCAAATTCTCTAGTGCGTAGATCCTGCAAGAAACCTGTTAATAACCACAACCTGCAAAACCACATGTCAGTAAAAAAAATAAAACACCTAGGGCTTAATAAGGAAGTTGATGAAGCTCATGGGTAGCTATATGTCCCCTTTTTCAGATTTCTATTAGGAAGGTGAAACAAGGAATCATGTTTACCACGACAAACTGTGAACAAAGTGTTGATAAATGCCTTCCCAAAACCATTCAAGGTGTTCCCTAAATGTTTCAAAAAGCACTTGGATATCAAGGAATTTGAATCATGACTCCAAGGTCTAAACCAATGTGGAAATCAGAGCTTCCTAGCTCAAGTTGTGATCAAATCAATATAAAGAGGTATTAATAAAGGAGAGGTCTAGTTTAAGTTAATTAAAAAACTTAAAAAATTAACTAATCTAAAAGTGTGTATAAGCTAGTTATTACCTTTTGAAAATTTCACTTGTTACATCACCTTTCTTTTTTTATCTTTTTGAAAGAATAAGAAGGAAAATCAAGGAAGCAAGTGCCACAATCGACTCGAATAGAGGCCCTCAAGAGAGAAGTGGAGGATGGAGCACCCCTAAAAGAGGTATGTCTCGGTACTCATGCTTTGTCTTCCTATCTAAGATTATGTTCTTCCACAGTAGATGTAGAAACTGAGTTGTAGATAGGATTTGATGTTGTTCAAAGTAGGAATCTAGAAAATTTGACCTAGTCCTTGAAAGTCGACCTAGTCCTAGAAAGTCAGCCTAGTCCCAAAATGTCAGCCTAGTCCTCTGAGAAAGTCGGCCTAGTCGGGCAACTATTTTTTTTCTGATTTGTGTCTAAATATGGTTCATGTATATGATGTAATAATATTTTTTATTAATCCATGATTACAAGAGATGTCAATTATGCAAGAATATGGTACCATGAAGACCATGGAATTCCTTTGAGGTCAGTATGGGAGACTGAGGCCACAAGATGTATAATTGCTTAGAGATGTAGGGTGTTACTAGGTATATCACCTACCACATATCATATTTCATTGAGCCATGCTAATGGAGCTGATGGACAGATGGGATGAGGACACATCCATATTTCACCTACCCATGAGTGAAATGATTGTCGAACTAGAGGATGTTTACAGGATCCTACGCCTACCTGTCCGAGGATGAAAAATGAGGTTTGTGACTAATAGATACAATACATACATATATATATATATATATATAGAGAGAGAGAGAGATAGATCAGATATACTTCTCAGGATGAAGCCTTTATCACACACACAATGATCAGATTCCACTAATGGTGTGCTAGTACATGCTTCCGACGAGGTTCCTTTAGTCAAGAATATTTTGTTATGTAGATTTGTTATTGTTGTTGCTCTTGGTTGTAAGGGAATAATTTTTTCTACACCTTTAGCTCATGCAGTTTGACACATGGAGAAGAATCATGTAGTGTACTCATGGGGGAGAAGTATGCTAGCCCACTTGTACTAAGAGATTGGGAGGTTTGTGAGATATCAGATACACAACCTAGCAATGTGTACCTTACTGTAGATATGGATGTTCGAGAACATCACATGTATACGACCACTAGGATTTCTAGTGGAGTTTGATGTGAGTGATCCATGAGTATATGGATATCCACTGAGCTCACAATGGAAGTTTGATGATTTTTTGTATTGGAAGGTTGCTATAGATCGGTTGCAGACAAATGATATCATCTGGAGACCCTATAGACATATGCCACCATGGACAGATATAGATCAACAAATGAGACATATGTAGAGGCACAAATTTCTAGAGGGAAGGCATAGTTATATTGTAGTGCCTTTCTAGTTTGACAAAGTGCAGCGATAGTTTGGTCTGACATAGGGTCCTCCCATAGCACAGTCATATTGTGCACATCAAAATAGGACTATAGAGAGGCACAAGACCGTACCACAACCTATTGTAGATGATATAGAGTTGAAGTATTTATAGACAAAGAAGGATACGTAGGTAGCCTACATAGTCAGTGATGTAGGTGTGAGAAGGGACTACCTTAGTCATATCAGTGTGCACAGGATCAGACCCATCTTTCCAATAGGCTACCCCATAGGAGCCCAGGGCCCTTCTCTAGAGGAGAGAATTTGGTAGTCGGGGAGGAGGATACTGATGAGGAGGATGAGGATGAGGGGGGATATAGAGGACAAGTAGTTGGGAGAAATGCCAGAGGTAGCACCCATGGAAGAGGATCATAATAAAATAGAGGAGGATCCAATAGAGGGGATGAATACCACCCCTTTTAGGAGATGATTGTCAAGATCCACATCAAAGATGTCTCCCTTGAGGGATGTTGCCTTTAGAGATCGTGGAGAGAGAAAAAAAGGTTTGGACCCCCAACAAAATCCTAGGGTAAATCCCCAATGTTTCTATCTAGTGATGACCCTAGCTATCATGAAGGAGATCCGGGTATGAAAGGAAAAAAAATATGTTAAGTAAATCTTAATTGTTCGTTATATGTTTTTTATGTTTATATACTTATATGTTTTATAGTTAGACCTGATGGATGGAGACAATTTGTAGGTGATGTGATAAGAGACATCACAATAGCGTGGAAGATACATGCATCCTTTCAGGTGAGATATGCGACACATCGAGATCCTGGATGACACAAGGATCTTTTTGCACCTGTGCAAGTAGAGTTGCATCTTTTGAGATATGACAGGGATCGACTATAGAGAGAGTTGGTAGATACTTAGTGTGAGGTGTAGGTTCTTTGAGGGAGAATAGAAGGTTGAGAAGAGTGGAGCTCATATATGATCCATACACAATATTTGACTACACATAGGCCATCCATTACACTGTGACCATATTCTTCACACCACAGACTTGAGAGATCCAAGAGTCACCATCCTATGGATGAGGAATGATTTGATATGTATGATATATAGGGAATATTTTATATAGTGCCAACTATGTACCAAACATTTTGGATATATAAATATATATTGATGCTTTTATATTTACATGTCTATCATAAGTTTTAATGCTTTTATGATTGAGTACGTCATCAATTCTATAAAGATTAAAATGAGACACATATGATTTAGTTTAATTAGTTGTAATTAAATGCTTATGTGAATAGATGACATGTAGCTTAGTTAAAATAACTAAACACTAATCTATTCAAACATAAATTGATGAGGAAAATAAAATAGGTGCAACATTCTTTTTAAGTAATATCCTAATCAAAGAAATGATCAACATATTACAAGTAAATTCAAGACCAAAATATGTTCATTTTTGTCAAGAATAAAGCAATACATTAACACATAATATTTTAAATGTAAATTATACAAACACCTATAGAAATTTAAGAGAGATAAATACGAATAAAAGGGGGAAGAGAGTAGAAGAGAAATGCATAGTACTAACGTAAGTGCATATTGTTTATAGGCTCCCTAAGTGGTACATCATCCATATTAGCTAACTTATATGTGCTACAACCATAAAATTCAGTGATGATATATGGGCCAAGCCAATTAGGAGAACTTACCTCTTTCTCTAGGTAGAGAATTGACATTACATTGGTTTTCATAAAGAACCAAGTCCCCAACTGAGAAAGAACACGCAATCACTTTGATGGGGCAATAATTTGTCTTTATTTCATACTAATTTTATGCTTTGTTCTAAGACACTTCCAAAGAACTTGTGAAACTTTTTAGTATTTGAACTTATGAACATACTATAAGTACAGTCATATCCACAAAACCTATGGGTAGATAGTGTTAGAATTCAAAGAATTCATAAGCCAAGATCATCTGCATGCAAAATAACATGTTACAAAAGCAAAGCTTGGAGACAAAAAAGTTTTGAAAGACAAAATATTCATTCAGAGAGGGAATACAAAATACAAAATACAAAAATATCAAACCTTTTGAAGGTGATTGAAACCCTAAAGGGGAAAAATCTAGGTTGCATAATAATAATTAATAAAAATAATTATTATTATATGCCTAAAGTTTAGCTTAAGTAAAATAGAGATAATAAGTGACTTAATAATTAAATCAATATGATTTAATTAATAAGTGGAATCACTTTATTACTCTAACACCCCCCCTTAAGATAAACTTATGGAGAAGCTAAAAACCTAGAAACAACTACTGAAAGTAGTAAAATGGGTCTCGACAACAAGGCCTGATCAGGTACCCAAGTACAAAAAATCTCTGTAAAGAGAAGAAAATGAGAAAACCCAGTGGGAAAAAGCCCTCTCCAAAAAAGATGAAGCCTAGTGAAGGACTGAAGAAGACTCCAAACTAGAGAATGTCTTAGAAAATAGGACTAGAGAAAGAACATGTAGAACACCTCTGAAGCATGAAGCTACAAACACTGTCAAAAAATAACTTATGGAGCCTCCACTGTAATAGAACATGATCAGGTAGAGAAGACTGTAAACAAAGCATGAAGAGCTGATCAATCAAACCAAGAAAGCATTAGAACTAGCATGAGATACCCCCCATAATGTTGTGTAGGGAGAGGTATCACATGTACACTGAAACAGACTGCCAAGAAACACTGCATGATGAAGAACATATAAACATATATAAAGGATGTTTTCATGGAAGGAACACTCACTTGACACACATAACAAGGATAATGTCATGGAAGGAACACTCACTTGACAAAGGTAGATGGAAAACAAGGCAAAAATCAAACCCCCCCCCATGGCACTTTATAATATAGTGCAAGTATAAACTGACACAAAATGTGCAAGATCCCAAGCATGCAAGATGACACTTTATCTCAGTGTGTTTGCAAAAGAAAGATACAAAAAAAGATGTATAAAATATTTAGAAAGGAAAGGATCCCAGGACCTGAAACATCGAAGATATCCACCAGAATGCCATAAAGAAAAAAATTGAAGAGAAGATACATGGAGTAGAATCTGGGTGTGAGACCCACAAAATAAGAAAGGAGAATAGAGCCAGCTTTCCGACGCCATGCGAAAGTCAAAAAGTGGAGACCGGAGGAGCAAGACATAGTGACCGGAGCACAAAATGGAACCCTGAATTTGATAGAAAAAACTTTGCAAGACAACAAAATCAGATAACCAAACTAGAAAAATTAGATCAGTCTCAGAACCAGCTTTCTTTCGATATCTTGTTTGGTGAAAAATGCCTCCGTTTGCTCAAGTTATGAGCAAAAAACCACTAGTAGGTCAAAAACCAAAAGAACCAGAAGAAACCTTAGCCAAAAATGGCGAAGCCCAGCTAAACTGGCTAAACCCTCCAAATTTGGACTGCCTCCAGAATTCCCGCAAAATTTGGTAGAAAAAAATATCATTTTTTAAATGAAAATAAACAATAAAAAATAGCAATTTTTTTTTAAAACAATTAAAAAAAATAGCATGTATTTTTTTAAAAAAAACATTAAAAAAAAAATAGTATATTTTTTTAAGAAAAAAACACACAAACAACATTTATATTTTTTTATTTTAAAAAGATATTAAAAAAAGCATGTTTTTTTTATTTAAACAAAAAAACATAAAAAAACTTTGTATTTTTTGTTTTAAAAAAAGATAGGGTTGTCATTTTCTCTCTCCTCCAGGGAACTGGACAACATAGAAATTGAGATGGTATGGAAATCAAGATGGCACAAAAATTGAGCATCACAAAAATTGAGGCGCACTAAAATTGAGACTGCATGGAAATTGAGGTGACACAGAAATTGAGGTAGTGTCAAAACCAAGGTAGATTTTTGCCTCGTAAAATGTGCCAAGGGATGTGCATGCAAAAATAGGGGAATTCATAAGCCAAGATCATCTACATGCAAAATAACCTATTACAAAAGCAAAGCTCGGAGACAAAGAAGTTCTGAAAGATAAAATATTCATTTAGAGAGGGTATAAAAATACAAAGAGATCAAACCTTATGAAGGTGATCAAAAACCCTAAAGGGGAAAAATCTAGGTTGCATAATAATAATTAATAAAAGAATTAATTATTATATGCCTAAAGCTTAGCTTAAGTAAAATAGAGATAATAAGTGACTTAATAATTAAATCAATATGATTTAATTAATAAGTGGAATCACTTTATTAGTCTAACATATAGTAGTGACATACTTTTCTAAATATTATATATATGTCGCAGTATTTCATATAATTATTCGAATATATGTCCTAACATTTGGATTAAATTGAATAGTTGAAAACTTGAATATATATGCATGTGCTACTAAACTGCCAGGGAAAGAGGAGCGACTTGAGAGTGGATCGACAACATTGATGAAGAAGCGATGAAGTCCCAACTACGATGAGGAGAACCGTTATAACACCATGGAATATGTCTGGTGAACTAAAAGAACTATCATTTCAGGGAATATAGGAACACAATTATTCTATATTTTCTCTGCGGTCAGTACTTTGTTGAAGTAGTTATCTAGTCTTTATGATATTTTGTCATGGACTGTTGCATTCTCCTCTATTTATGGCATGAATCAGTCAGGCCTTATCTTTATTTTTAAATAAATATCAATCCTCTATATAAAGGGATATGATTGTTAGATTGTAGTTAGTTGGATGATTGTACCATTGTTGCAATTCAAAATCAATGTTACTCTTGTTGGAATAGTCCCAAATTATAACTGAGAGGGGGGGTGAATCAGTTATCAACTACTTTAATTCTTTTTTTTACTTAGATATCAATTATCATAAAGAAAATGCACATTCAGATAACACAATAGAGAACACAACAATTTTGGTTACGGGGAAACCAAATAGGTAAAAACCCTGGTGGGAATTAGCACCCACAAAGAACTGTACTTGAGTATAATTATCCCAGTTAAGAGATCTTGCAACTTTGTTAGGAGTTGTTCTTTATAATGCAATAAGTATAGAGACCTGGTTAAACGTCAGACCCTGTTAGGAGTCTTTTACAGGTAACCCTGTTAGGGGTGAGGACTCACTGCCCAAAAGCTCACTGCTAAAATGATGAAGGCTGCAACCTTTAGTAGAACAGATATACACTATATCTGATAGATGAACTGTTTGAGTAGACCTATTGTCTTGATCAGTTCCAGTGTATTGTATACTTACACTTCTTCTTCACATAGATCTTTTCTTGATGAATGAAATGTCCCTACTGTCCCAAAACAACGGACATTCTGTTCTGTACTTTTTCTGTCTTTATTCTTCTCATTCATACTTGCCGTTCATCAAATGAACTACTATAAGTATCTTCTCCAAAAGATGTGATCTTCATTGGCTCTAGGAGTCCTTTCAATAATTCTTTAGTTGGCCACATCAACCATGCAACCTGATAAGAAACATGCAACTCAGATTGAATAAACGCGACGCTTCACAAAGTTGACTCCACCAAATTAACTCCAACTTCACGATTCTGATAGAACATGTTTGGTGCCTTTAGATCATTATCTTTAACTCATAACTAAACATAAATACAAATACACATATCCCAAAGATAGGTGAAACTAAAGAAATAATGTAATTACATCGGCTCTTCATAGATAGTCTTCAGTCTCTGTAACTGTCATAACTGATTAGCATAACTCAACTAAAACTTCATATCTGACTCGACGTAAATGCACATAACATATAAAACATGTATACACCATGGAAATGAACACACATAGCTCCATAACATTTATACTAATAATTGCATATAGAACACTACTGTATATTATATGTTGCCATCAATGACAAACATACAATCAATTATTTGCACAAAAGCAAATCTCCAACAATCTCCCCCTTTGACATTGATGGAAACATATGATATCATCAACTCAAAGCGTCTTCCTTATTTTTACAATCTTCTCAATATCCTCATCAAAATTTCCTCTTCACTGCTGCTGCTCTGTATACTCCCCCAGAGTATATGCTCCCCCTTACTAATACTCCCCCTTTGACATCAATGACAAAGGGTGTTAAACACCATTAAGCACAGGTACTACTCCAAAAGTAGAGTAGTCAACCATTCATTAGTCACCAAGGACTGATGTTCTTGCTGCAAATTCTAATCAGACTCAGGAAAGGGAATTACTCCCAATTTCTCCCTGAGATACTCAAAAGTATCTTTTGATAATGGCTTTGTAAAAATATCTACTAATTGTTTTTTAGTTCTCACATAATCCAACTTTACTTCTCTGTCTACAAATTTTTCTCTTAGAAATTTTATTTGATCTCAATGTGTTTTTTCTTTGCATGCATCACAGGGCTCTTTGACATATTGATAGTACTAGTGTTGTCACAATGAATAACAATAGTATAATAAATCTAAATACCAAAGTCTTTAATCATCTATTTGATCTAAACCATTGTTGAACAATTCAATGCTGTTGCAGCATACTCAACTTCTGCTGTTGACTGAGAGATACAATTCTGCTTTTCACTTGTCCAAGTGACCAATCTGTCTCCAAGAAATACTGCTCCTTCAGATGTACTCTTTCTATCATCAACACAACCTGCCCAATCTGCATCTGTATACACATGAAGTTGTATATTCTCTGAGTTAGGATACCATAAACCATAGTCGATAGTCCCTTTTAAGTATCTGAATATTATTTTTATTTCCATTACGTGATTTTTCTTGGGTTGAGCTACAAATCTTCCAACAATGCCAACTGCATTAGAAATATCAGGTCTAGATTGAGTAAGATATATGAGTTTTCCAATCATAGACTTGTATAGGTTCTTGTCAATTGCTGTGGAATCATCATCTTTAGAAAGCTTGCTTCTTGTTATCATGGGGGTGCTTACTGGTTTGCAATCTTCCATCGTGAAAGTCTTCAATATCTCCTTCACATACTTAGATTGATTTATGAATATGCCTTTGTCTATTTGTTTTACATTTAATCCAAGAAAATATTTGATAGGTCCAATCATGCTCATTTCAAACTCACTTTTCATTTCTTTGGCAAATTCTGCACTAAGTTTGTCATTACCTCCAAAGATAATGTCATCAACAAAAATAGCAATGAGTAGTAATCCTTCATCTGTCTCTCTTATGAATAATTATAGTCTATTGCTCCTTTTCTAAATCCTATCTTTGTTAAGTAACCATCAATTCTCTCATACCAAGCTCTCGGGGCTTGTTTAAGTCCATAAAGTGCTTTCTTTAATCTGCATACCATGTCTGGTTTATCTGAAAGTTTGAATCATTCAGGCTGCTCTATGTAGACTTCTTCCTTCTAGTCACCATTTAGAAAATCTGACTTGACATTCCTTTGGTATACCTTAAAGTTCTTGAATGTTGCATAGGCCAAAAACAACTTGATAGCTCCAAGTCTACTCATAGGGGCAAATGTATCAGTGTAGTCTATTCCTTCTCTTTGCGCATATCCTTTACAAACTAATCTTGCTTTGTTCATTACCACTGTGCCTTCTTCATTCATTTTGTTCCTGAATATCCACTTTGTTCCAATCACGTTCTTGTCATGAGGTCTAGGGACCAGTTCCCATGTTTCATTCTTGATTATTTGATCTAATTCTTCTTTCATAGCACTTTGCCAATCTGAATCTTTGCACACATATTCAACACTTAAGGGTTCAATCTGTGAAAGTAAGCATACCTCTTCATCAGTGGTTGAACCTTTTTCTCTAGATCTTCTCAAGACTTTTGCGCTCTGATCTCCAATGATATCTTCCTTAGAGTAGTATTTGGATGTGTATTTTGAGTTCTTAGGAGTGATACTTTCATCTGTAATCTATGGTTCTTCTTCACTTGGTTCAAGATTGTTACATGAAACATCAATACAGTCAAACATTTCTTCAATAACTATTCCTTATTGATAGGTCTAGGCTCATGTTCAATCATAGGAGCACATTCATAATATCTCTCTTGAATCATAAACTTCTCATCAATCTTCACATGAGTACTTTCAATGATCTTCTTTAATCTTAGATTAAAACATCTATAGGCTTTGCTTTTAGTAGAGTAACCAAGAAAAATACCTTCATCGCTTCTAGCATCAAACTTGCCAATGCTATCGTCTCTCTTGATATAGCACTTGCTTCCAAAGATTCTGAAGTATTTTACAATAGGTACATTACCAAACCAAATTTCATAGTGTGTCTTGTCTACGCCTGGCCTTAATTGTATTCTATTGATAGTATAGACTGTTGTATTGACCACATCTCTCCAATAGGTATGAGCAACCTTTCATTCAATCATGATAGTGCGCACTGTGTCAAGTATTATTCTTTTCCTTCTTTCTACAATCCCATTCTGCTGAGGGGTTCTAGGTGCACTTAACTGTCTCTTGATTCCATGTTCTTCACAGTAATCATAAAATTGGTCAGAGGTGAATTCTCCTCCTCTATCAGATCTCAGACATTTTATCTT
>MU224170.1:1030085-1071758 GCA_018584345.1 Thuja plicata | reverse complement strand
ACACAATAGAGAACACAACAATTTTGGTTACGGGGAAACCAAATAGGTAAAAACCCCGGTGGGAATTAGCACCCACAAAGAACTGTACTTGAGTATAATTATCCCTGTTAAGAGATCTTGCAACCCTGTTAGGAGTTGTTATTTACAATGCAATAAGTATAGATACCTGGTTAAAGGTCAGACCCTATTAGGAGTCTTTTACAAGTTACCTTGTTAGGGGTGAGGACTCACTATCCAAAAGCTCATTGCTAAAATGATGAAGGCTGCAACCTTTAGTAGAAGAGATATATAATATATCTGATAGATGAACTATTTGAGTAGACATGTTGTCTTGATCAGTTCTAGTGTCTTGTATACTTCCACTTCTTCTTCACATAGATCTTTTCTTGATGAATGAAATGTCTCTACTATCCAAAAATAATGGATATTTCGTTCGGTACTTTTTCTATCTTTATTCTTCTCATTCACACTTGGTGTTCATCAAATGAACTACTATAAGTATCTTCTCCAAAGGATGTGATATTTGTTAGCTCTAGGATTCCTTTCAATACTTCTTTAGTCAGCCACATCAACCACATAACCTGATTAGAAACACGCAACTCAGACTAAATAGACGCGACGCTTCACAAAGTCGGCTCCACCAAATTAACTCCAACTTCACGATTCTGATAGAACATGTTTGGTGCCTTTAGATAATTATCTTTAACTCTTAACTAAACATGAATACAAACATGCATATCCCAAAGATAAGCGCAACTCAAGAAATAATGTAATTACGTTGGCTCTTCACAGATAGTCTTCATTCTCTGTAACTGTCATAATTGATTAGCATAACTCAACTAAAACTTCATATCTGACTCAACGTGAATGCACATAGCATCTAGAACATGTATACACCATGGAAATGAACACGCATATCTCTAGAACATCTGTACTGATAATTGCATATATAACACTACTGTATATTATATGTTGTCATCAATGACAAACATACAATCAATTATTTGCACAGAAGCAAATCTCCAACAACTTTTTTAGTTTCGTGTATTGTTCTACTATGATGTAATTAGTCTTTTTGGAAATACAATGGAGTGATTTTTAGTTATATCATGTGTTAGTAGTTAGAAGAATATGACCAAGGGGGCCCACTTGGAAGGTGGATTAGAGTAGACTAGGTTAGATTGTTTAAGCATTTACAACATTTCAAATAGAATTTATTGTTTCCTCATGCATCATTATAAATTATAGGTGTTAGCATCAATTTCATTAAGTATTTGTGTGTGTTTACTTTCCTGGAATAATAGTATAAGTTCCTTTCATGTATTTTCCTTCCTGCAGCTTAAGTAACATGACTCTATGAGAGACTTAGTGCAAAAATCATGCTATCCCATTTCAAGTATACATCCCTGGGTTGACAATTTAAATCACTTCATGATAGGGAAAATAATACTAGTTTGAATACACTATTCCCAGGAGAAGCTTTGGCATGATTATTATTACCTATTGTGGGGTTGCTCACACTTTCTGATTGTATTTCTACTTTAAATATTTATGATGGGCTTGAATGTGCTTAAGGGAATTGATGTGTTGTTCATCTAAAATCTCAAATTGTTGAAGGTGTTGTTCCCTTAAAATGTTATTGTTAATTTTCCTATTAAAAAAAATCTTAAGGAGGGTATCTCTAATTTCAAAGGCATAATTGTGTATGCACCATAAACTAGATTATAAAGAGTTGTTCACATGGAAATTCAAACACTTGTCCTTTAAACCCATAAGGCAAAAGTGAACTATGTATGCCAATCCTTAGTGTGTGTTTTGACAGACTTCTTAATAATTTATTCAGTGGTTTTGGTAGATACATCAATTTGACCATTATATTGAGGGTAATATGGAGTAGAAATGTGCTACTTGATATGGGATATTTCCAAGAATTTAGTTACTTCCTTGTTTTTAAAAGGAGTACCATTATAATATATTATTATTTATGAAAAACCAAAGTGAGCAATGATGTTCTCTAGGATAAAGTTGCAAATAACATCAGTTGTGGTAGATAAAAGAGGTACTTCTTCTACCCATTTGGTAAAGTAATTAGTAGTAGTAATGACGTATATATGTCCTTGAGAAGGAGGTGATATTTTCCAGTGAGATCCAAGCCCTAAAGATTAAAAGGCCATGAAGCTGCTTGAGAGAGGAGTTCATGTGCATGAGCATGGATGAGATTATTGTGTTGTTGACATTGAGGACATCATTTTGACAAAGGCAAAAGAGTCTTATTTCATGGTTTTCCATTAATATCCCATACGAAGGAGCTTGTTAACTAAGGAATTTCCACCAAAAGATCCTGAATGAGATTATTTTAAATCAATAGGGATCTTATTTTTATTAAGGCATTGAAGTAATTGACCATTGTAAGAGAACCTACAAATAATGTTAGCAAGGATGATATATCTTGTAGCAAGTTTACAGATTCAAGCTCTAGTATTTCATGTTGCTGATACGAGAAAAGTACCATATTTTAAGTAATAGAAGACGTGTGAATACCATTCATCTAAATGAAGACTAAAATAACAAGTATCATCATTAGATCATTCAGAGATAACACGACTGACAAGATTGTGTATAGTGAATTGATAGCTTTCAAGATTGTTTTCTAAGGAGATAAGAGAATTTACACTTGTCATGGCCTTCGTGTGTCTATTATCTTTGTGAGGCAAGTTTGAAATATAATGAGAGGAGAATTTAGCATGAAAAACTAAGGCTAAGTTATGGTATTGGTTCAAATTGGTATGTTTATCTTGATATGTCCCATTAATCTATTGCATAATCAATTGTGAATCTCTAATAATTTTAATATGTTGCACTTTAAGGGATAAAGCCACTTTTAGTCTAGTAATAAGGGCTTCATATTCTGCTATGTTGTTAGTACAAAAAAATTAATATGGTATGACAAAGGTATAAGCTTCTTTGAAGGGGATACAAGAATAACACTAGCACCAGAACCAATTCTACATTGAGATCCATCAAATTAAAATTCCCATGTCATTAGTATCGACAGGTAAGACAAATTCATCAAGAAAAGTGAAAGGAGTAGAAGTTGAAGGAGCTTCAACAAGATGATCAGTCAAATCTTGTCCTTTAATCTCTTTTTTAGAAACAAACTTTAAATAAAATTCACTTAGCATCATAACCCATTTAGCTACACGTCCTGATAAGTCAATTTTTGAGAAAATATGTTTCAAAGGATCAAATTTTATGATGGAATTAAGAAGGTAATTTTAGATTTTTTGACAAGCAAAAACTAAAGAAAGACATTCTTTTTATATCATAGTGTACCGAGTTTCACAATCCATAAAAGTATGACTGATGTAATATATTGGTCACTCTTTGCTACTTTTATCATGTTGGGCTAAGACAACAGCTAGAGCGTTAGGAGAAGAAGAAGTGTATTGAAAGAATGGTTGATTAGGTTGAGAAGGTTGAAAGATAGAAGGATTAGCAAGATATTGTTTGAATTATTTGAATGTATATTTACACTCATCATTCCAAGAGAAATTAGAGTCTTTCTTTAATAAGGAAGTAAAAGGAATTGTATGATCCACAAGGTGTGATACAAAGTGATGAATAGCTTGTATTTTTCCTTGTAAACTACGGAGTTGAGCAATGTTTCAGGGAGGTGGCATATTGATAATGGCATCAATCTTTTCATTATCCACTTTGATACCCCTATTTGATATGATAAACCCAAGAAGTTTTCCACTACACCAAAAGCACATTTTTGAGGATTCAAGCGCATATTATATTTACATATCTATTCAAAGATTTGTCTAACAATAAGTACATGATCCTTATGATAAATAGACTTGGAAATAATGTCATCAACATAATCTTCAAGGATATTATGGATGTAATCGTGAAATATAAGGGTCATAGCACACTTATAGGTGCCTCCCATATTTTTCAATCCAAAGGGCTTAACAACCCAACAAAAGGTTCCCCAAGGAGTAATAAAAGTTTTTTTTTGTATTGATCATGATTAGGAATGAGGATTTTATTATAGCCATAAAAACCATCCATGAAAGATAATAAATCATGTCCTATTGTCAAGTCTAAAATTATATCAATATTTGGGAGTGGGAAATCATCCTTCAAGGAAGCTTTGTTTAAGTCACAGAAATTAGTACACATTTAGATTTTATTGTCACCCTTAGATACTGCTATAATATTTGAGACCCAAGGAATAGTCAATATGAAAAATAAAACCATCATCAAGGAGATTTTTAATTTTAGCCTTGAAAAGAAGAGTAATATTGGCATTCATCTTGGATATCTTTTGTTTTACTAGTTGTGTTAGGAAGAAGGACTATATTATGCATGAAAATTTTAGGATCAATACCAGACATATCTGAATAAGTCCAAGAAAAGAAATCTGATAATTTAAGAAGAAGAGAAGTAAGTTCTTTCCATTCATGTTAATCTAAACACTTTCCAATTTTAATGAATTTTTCATTTTTATAAGGATCCATTTGTACATCAATGGTGTCAGTAATCAAAAGGTTACTTTTTTGAGATATGTCCATAGGAAAAGAAGGATAATTGTGATGTTCAGAAGTGTTCTCTTTCCCAAAGTAGCAATAAGGAAATCTCCTATTATGATGAAACTGAGGAATATTATCATATTCCCCCAAGAATTTAGCTAAAGCACCATCAATACTAAATGTATCTAAAGAATATTGTTGGTCAAAATCAATAAGATGAGAATTCACAAATTTCAGAGGTCTAAAAGAGATATTGTTAACATTGAGAGTAACAGGTTATGGCTTCATATAAGGATTAAAACCTAACCCATAAAATGTTCATTTCCATCATTGTCTAAGGGTACTTGAATTCCTTATTCATATTTTCTACATACATTTCTATTGAATCCATGTTTTGCTAGTAAATGATAACCAAGACCATATCGAGAAACCATATCTGAAAGAGTTAATGGTGCTTCATGGCTTACTATGTCATAACAATCAAGTTTCATACTTTCCAAAGATTCAGTTGTGGAAGCAACAAAAAATTTGTTACTTAGTTCATTAGAAAGGGGTGTTGATTTCATAAGATCTATGTCAAGTTTAGGTTGTTAGCGTTCAAGGTTTGGAACTCTATATTCTCCAATAAAAGTTGGTGTAAAATCTAAGGCTCCCCAATCATCTTTTGGAAGAATACTTGTAGGACAAGGATCATCCTTAGGTTCTTGAACTTGTGTTTCTTCAATAGACATAGGTTTAGTGCTTGGCTTAGCATTCAAACAACTATTTGTTCTATCATCTTCCATAAGAGTGTACATCAAATTGTTGTACGTAAACTAGACTTTTTGATGGAGAGTAGAAGGAACAACATGCATAGCATGTAACCAAGGTCTACCCAAAATAATATTGTAATTAAGAGTTCCAGGCATGACATGAATGGGAGTGTCTAAGATAATGGGTCCTACCTTAATAGGCAAGTTAATGATACCCAAGGTTTTCTTAGCAACGTTGTCAAAGCCTTGAAGAGGAATAGAATCAGGTTCAATAGTTGAAATGTCAGCTTTGATTTCTTTCAACATGTCCATATTGCAAACATTTAATCCATATTCATTATCAATTAAGGTTCTACAAATGAGTTTATCATTGATAACGATAACCACCATAAGGGCATCATGTTGATCTTGAATTTCCTTGGAGGGTAAATCATCTTGAGTAAAGACAATTTGATAAGGAATAGGCATAGTATGCTTACATTCAAAAAAGCAATTGATGTTATCTTGACTAGATGGAGGAATTGGAATAGTAGCCAAATCTTTTTGATGTTATCTTGACCAGGTGAAGGAGTTGGAAGAGAAGTTCCCAAATAGAAATATTAGTAGGAGTGACACATAATTATTCTTCCAAATCATACTCCTTTCCAAGATGAGGAGGTAAGGATGGTTATGGAGGAAGAATGGGTTGAGAATGTGGTAAAGGAGTAGGAATAACCAGACTAGTAGGTTCAGGATTATTTCTTGTGCGATAGGTGTGATATACCGCATTATATTCCTTAATAAACTCCAAATGACTCCTATATTTTCCTTTCACATTTATAATAGGTTTTTTAAGAGTTTGAAAAGATTCTTGTTGATTGTATTGTTTGACCGTTATCACAGGTTTAGTAAAAATTTGAAGAGGTTTTGATGGAGTGCATCCTTTAGCATTTATCACAGGCTTATTGGTAATCCTAGGTTGAGCATGGCCACCTACTTTAGGTGTTTTGATATTTAAAATATAATCACTCAAATGAAGCAATTTAAGAAGTTTTTGGCAAAAAGTTGGTTGAAGAGATGTAGAGGAATACTTGGTAGAGAGAGTCATTAGAGACTTCATCTTTCTTAACAAGAGATTCAGCACTAGTTCCTAACATCATGATTATTAAATAAATCATCAAAATACTCACTAACAAAGAGATCATACATGTTTAAAACAAGCTTCAATTATTTTTGTATTTTTCAAATGTAAATGCAATGCAAGAAAATGAAAGATAACTGTTTTTTTGTTCCTTTTTGATTTTATTATGCAAAGTGTAACTAATAAACAAGACAATGAGAGCATAAAAGATGAAGATAAGATAATGCACTTTGTTAAAATTAAATGCAATCACTGAATGAAAATATTTTTGTTCTTTTTAATATTATTGAAATGCATGCAAGATCTAACTATCCAACACAAAAGGTATGATGCATGAAAGATTCGGGATCAACAATATGTATAATAGGAAATATTGAGAAAAACTAGGAGGTAGATTACTCACCAAATATTATTTTACAAGGGATATTATACATTATAATCACAAAACCTATCCTACAAGATGGATCCAGTAAGCACAACCAAGTGAATAAGGGTGCTAATGCGGGATCTTGACTTTATAGGGTTATATTTGGATATTCCAATAAAGTCTATGTAAATGCTATGTAAATCTGAAAAGGAAAGATGAATTATAAAATTAAATGCCAATAAATAAGGATATAAATGCATGGACCTAAAAATGGAAGAGGGAAATTTCACTTTGAACCTAATTTTACCGACTATCAGAATCTCGTATTCTAGAATGTTTATGATCTAGAAAATCAGGAACCTATAACTATCAGGACAGACTTCTAATTCTGGAAAGGACAAGGCCAACCCAATTTGACCTATTCCTAGACAAGGCTGACCTAAATTTTCCTTTTCCAGAGGATTTTTGGACAAAGAAAAAGAAGAGATGTGGAATGTACAGACTGAGACTTTCATGGATCTGAACCTGTACTTGTGTATTTTTATGTGTCAATAAACTATACATGCAAATCTGCAAACACAACACTCTATAACTCATTAGCTCAATTGTTAGCACAAGAAATCAATCAAAGCTTACAATCGAAATTGAGATATAGCTTCCAATTTAGAAAGAGTTTGATCTATCTATGATATTGCTCTTTGAATATGCATTAGATCAATGACAATACAATGCTAAAATGGAAGATTCAAAATGATGCAAATCCATTAGTATACATCTTAAGATAAAAACATGATAGTTCTACATTCATATGATCCTTTAAGAAAATAAATTTTTCATTAATTGGATAAGAATGCATAAATTCATTTCTGCACCATAAGCCTAATGCAAGATTGTAGGATTTTCTGATTGTTTGAGCTCAAAATTTACTCCTTTTATGGATGATGAAGTTAAATGAGTGGTTGAGATTGATTCTTGAGGAGTGATCAGGATTACTCCTTGCTTGATCCATTTAAGGTGATCCATGTGCGTCAACTCCCATTGGTTCATCAATTGACTTTTTCCCTTTGTGGTGAGTTGTAATTTACGAGTGTTTATTTAATTTGATTTAATTAATTACCTTAGCCAAGGGATTTATTGAGGTTGATTTTATTAAATAAGCCAAGGTAATCAATTAGGAATTAATGATAAATTTAGCAATGGTTAAATCTTTATTTGATGGATTTCATTGATTTTAGAGAATTATGCCAATAATCAAATAATCAGATTACCATAATTGGGAGAAAGCTCTTTAGTTAAGGCAAAAGGAGGTCCCTGGTTAGAGTAGAATGATTTAGGGTGGTTACATTTTCCCCTCTTTGAATTGGTGTGCCATTAGTGCAATGATTCAAATAACGTCTGATTTTTACTTCGGACAATAGTTGGATGATTGAAAATTATGAGCTTGATTGAATGAAATTTTAGAGATGATATCAATCTTGAACTTCATTGAACTAAGACTGATAGAACTGACTTCAAACTTGATCGAATGAAGGTCAACTGAAGAGATCAGTTATGAAATTGATTGAACTAGAAAAAATAGTACTTAATTTGAACTTGATCAAATGAAGGTCGGCTGAAGAGATCAGTTCAAAACTTGATTGAACTAGAAATGATAGTAGTGACTCTAAACTTGATCGAACGAAGATCAGTAAGAAGCTATTCAAAAATTTGATGTGATGAAGATGAATACTTGATAGATTGATCTAAAATGGTTAAGAAACCATAGGCATAGATAACCAACCCGATGTGATTATCTGACAATCCCAACTTGATTAAGGATATTGACATGCCCCTATTCATTTGATGATGAAGTCAATTTGATAAACATTCTGATCTAGAATATTTGATTTCTTAGAAGTGAGAAACTGGTTGATTTTAGGTATGATCATGCCCCCTTGGGAATGAAATCAAAATAAATCCCATGTTGAAAAGTTGAAATGGATGAGAAAGTGATGTAAGACGTGATTGGATCAATAAGAATCATATATGAGATGAGTTGGATTGAAGATGTGTTGATAGGAACATAACTTGACCAAGTTTGACTACTTGAAATGCAAGATTTGTGTAATTTAAAATGATGTTAGACCAATATTTTGATGAAATAACATGTATCATGCAATGGAGAACGTTTTGGCAAGCTTTGTGAAATATTTTCTTCATATTTGGATCAATTTTGCATTTGTTTGTAGGACGTGAGTAACTCTTCCAAAAGTATTACCATGTTAAAATGACAAGATGTCTACCTATTAGATTGCATTCTTGACAGACTTGATGAGAAAATGATAAATTTAGGAAAATCTTCTTAATGTCTAGTACGCCAATTTGAGCCCTAAAGGGGTTAAATTAAGCCCAAAAGGTCAATTTACTCATTCATTTTCACTTTTTATCTTTGTAATTCCTTGAGCTCTAGAGAGAAGATGGTGGTCCCTATGGAGAAGAATCATATTGAGCTTAGTCATCAACATCACAGACCTACACACTACGTACCTCCGTTGAGTACCCAAAAACTTTTCATTTTATGCTTTTCATTTGAATTTTTATCGCATTTTGCAAGAGTTATAGGCATTAGACTCTAGGGTTGCATCTGGTGTTCTAGACTACACCTAGTAAATCCCACTTTGCATCTAGGGATCCTAAAAATCTAGGGTTGTATCCCTTTGAAAGATGATCACACCTTGCATCCATCAGAGGATAGTGTGTGGTCAAATTTTCCCCCAGTTTGTCCAAAATATCAAGCATCACATCCTGTGAAAATAGGATCACACCCAGATTTATGAGTCACATCCTGTCAGCATAGGATCCCATCCAAGACTCTGGATTAAATCATATCATAACATAATCACATCTAGTAAATGAGTTGCACCCTGTCAGAACAGGGTCACATCTGGTGAAGAGTCGTCATTTTGCTGATTTTTTAGTAAACCGGTGAATTTTCTTTGTCATTCTAGTCGTAAAGATTTATCTATTTGATCTTTTAGTTGTTTATGTATGTTACCAAGATCCAAAAAATGGTGTCTTTGATTTATGTTTTGTAGACTAGATTAGGAATTGTATCATTTTGATGTCTAATGCATGTCTGCATTCTATCCTTATTAGAGTAGTTGACCGATGAGGAGTGACGCCTTGTGGGTCATTTAGAATTAGGTAGTTTAGTGGATTTACCTGATATTACGGTAAATCAAGGGTTTTTGACTGCTCTTACCGAGAGGTGGCGCTCAGAGAAAAACACCTTCCACTTGCCAACAGGTGAGATCACTATCACCCCAGAGGATGTATGGTGGATTATGCACATACTAATCATGGGATGACATTTTTATTTTGAGTCTCGGTCTGCCACAACCATTGCAGATGCTTAGAGGTTCTTTGTTGATCCTTCGATTGCTCATCATTACTTGATGTGGGATTACATGTTGGCCCACTATGAGAGACTTCCTGTATTCTCATTAGATTGATAAGGGATATCCTTATGCCAGATCGAGGTCAGTATAGATTCATGTGTGGTCAGGTCAGCATGCTTGAGGAGATGTTCGACACTACTTGATGATATGAATGGGGTAGTTGTATTGTTAAAAATTTATACAGGGAGTTACATGAGATTGTATACTAGTCATCGTCGAGCATGATAGTTGGTATCTTGAAACTACAGATCTGAGCTTGGAGCATATTCCAGTGACACAGACAATAGTAGACAGGTAGAGGGATCCTGAGGATCCTTATGTTTACATGTATTCAGGATACATCCAACAGCCTCATCTAGGTAAGATAGAGTATTGGAGATGCTTTTTGGATGATGTTACTAAGGTCGAGTTGAAACCATATCTAGATTGTGAGGAGTGAGCTTCATATTAGTGGTAGATGGTGTATTTCTTTCAGAGCAGGTACCTTATTGGTCATACCTGGTACAATGTTGAGTGCTTCATTGCTACTCATGTGTTCAGGTAGTATGGAAAGGTACAGGGTGTGCCACAGGATTAGGCAATGTATGCCCACATTAGGGATGAGGAGGCATAGTGGCCAACCTGATTATCATATGAGACTTCCCTTCAAGAGATCACACAGATGGTTGCACTAGGTTGGGATTATTTTATTGATATTGTTGATGGAGGGATCACTGACAAGTATAGGTTTATTTGGATCAGTACACATTTCCACATTTCACTGCTCTTAAGGAGATAGCACCATGGATCAGGGAGGCATTAGACTATGATCCTATTAAGGAGGGTCCTATGGGTGGCATGGGGAGAGGATACAAGGGCGACCGAGATGGAGGTGGGAGGGATGGAGGGAGAGAGATGGCAGTGGTAGGGGCCCTCCTGGAGATACAGGTTAGAGACATGGTTGGGATGATAGGGGTGATGATGGAGATGACAGTGGTGGTGGTGGTGGAGAAGAGAGTAGGCACACCTAAGTGAGATTCATTCCTTCGTGGAGGGATTTGGGACCATTATTATCTAGGAAGTAGTAGAGACCAGCAGGTCAGAGACAGACTAGGGAAAGTAGTAGCAGTGGTAGACATCCTCCATAGGATCCTCCTAGAGATAGGGGCATAGATACAGATCCTTTATCCCAGTGTGAGAGGGAGAGAGAGAAGTTGAGGTCTTGGATTACCATCTTGGATGGACTATTATCGGACAGGGATAGGCAGCTAGATATGTTGAGATCAGAGAGAGATCAATAGTTGGGTGCACTCTGAGTTGAGAGAGATCAATAGGGGGATAGGTTGAGATCTAAGAGAGACCTTTGGACTTGTACTACCACACACTAGTGATAGAGGGAAGCCTATTAATTTTCTTTATATTGCGTGATCATTCCTAAGCCTCAGAGAGCTCCATTGTACTTTACCATAGCTCAGCAATCAAAGGGAGCCATGTCACCACCACTTCCCACATGGGTCGATGTTCCACCTCCTCCCCCTCATTATCAGGCTGAGGGTGGGAGTCAGTCATGATGCTTTCCATCATAGTGAACTTTTGTATATTGATCCAATAGTGATCTCCTGATATGGACTCCATGATACTTGATATATTCTTTTTGTCATACTGATCTATTTATATGTTTGTGTTATCTCAGTATCGGTTTCACTTGATAGATGCTTGGATTTGATTTTATGATGTAGTCGGTCTTTGTGATTATCTTTATGATACTCATGTGATGACATCATATATGTTTACATTTCCATTGATAGATAGATGTGTGAGATGATTCTATATGGAGATGCACATGTATGTTTTTGTCTTTTCTTATGCATATAAATATATTGATGCACCTATGGATGTATGAAAGCTCCTATTTCTTTCTGATTTATCTATAAGAAAAGTACTGATGATATGCCATGATATGTATTCTTTTATTTTGTTTCAAATTATTCTCATGAAAGAATGTATGCAAATTCTTATGCCATGTAATGCAATGAAAAATATGTATCAGTGAATAAAGTAATTAATCAATAGATTAAGTAGTCAAAATTGGATTTTGAGTGAGAAACGAAATCATTCCAAGCTCAAGTAATCATGCAAGCTTAATGCAACTAATATGAATCATGAATGTATCTAGATTTAAGACCTCTAGGACAGTCACTGATCAACCATAGTAGCATTTATCATCATAGAGCATTTGTTTAACAAACACCATAGGCTATTATAAAATTAACTGATAGAGTCTATCCATCATAAAAATATGAGTACTACCTGAATCAGATGCAATGTAAAAAATAAACCTAAGCATAAAGGCATAGAGGTAAGGATGACTTGTCAGTTATTTCCTTTTGATTTAAAAACCTTCTTCTATTCGTGTACAATATAAGATATGTAACCGACAATGACCTTTTCATTAATGTTCATAACCTTGGCTACATAATGTTGCATACACCTTACTGAGAATTTGGTTTTATACAAACAAACAGGAAAGGAGAATGGTTCAACTCACCGTAGCCTTCATATACATAGGGTCGATATATGTGTGGCCTTCTAATCATGATGGAGGTGCTTACCATAGACACCCAGAGTATGTGAAGTTTATAGAATCATTCCATCAATCCCAAAAATTATAAAACAAATAAAATGTTATACCCCCTATCCTTCGCTTCTTCATTAATATACATCATGGAGTTACTTGAAAGACATAACAATCAAAATTGATAAACATAGACATCAGGCAAAGAAATTTGATGAGTTATGTATATGCCACTAGTCCAAAGACATCATGGAGACGTGTTAAAGAATCATGATCAATCATCAATCAAGAGAAGTCTAGTTGAGAGGGTTGGTTGTTAGGAACACATTAGATTAATCATTTATCAATCAAAGATTAAATTTTATCAATGTAGTCTATGTAGGGTTATCCATGTCTGAATGAGTGTAGTTGTGTCAAAAACACCTTTCTGATCATGTTTATTGTTAATTGCAATCCGATGGAGTGTTGAGAAACATTATTGATTAAATTGTTGAGAAACACTAGTGTGATGTTTGTTAAATGTGGGTGGTGTTGAAGAAACACCTTTTGTTTGTGAGAGTGACTGCGGCTGTTTTGTGCAAGTATTAAGAAATACTATTTTAGTAGCAAACTTTCCTAGACAACAACTTAGGATGTCAAAATGTGATGGACCACCCTTAAAATGACAAAGTTGACCTAATTGTTGAAAATTCTAGGAGAGATGTCCCTTGTGAAAGATGATTATCCAAAGACTCGAACATAGACAAATTCCAGGCAAGGAAAGTGAAACATTGGAGAGATTCGGTCTAGTTGATGATATGAAAGTGACCAATGGATACCCACCAGCAAAAACTTTGAATAGAAACCCACTGCAAGTGGTGTATTGATAGATGGAGCGATGATTACAAGTGTCGCATGTTTGTCAGGTTTTCCCCACTTGGCAAATTTATTTTTTTGCTACCAAGACACATGTTTACCAGTTTTTTGCCAAGGCACTTTTTGGTTTTTCTATTTTTTTCTTTTTTTCTCTTTTTTTTGTTAGTATCAAGGCGTCGGTTTGCAACGTTTTCACCAAGAATACCCTTTTAAAGATATTTTCCATTATTTTTTATTGTTTTCTACTTTTCCACTATTTTGGCTTTTTTCAGGATCATTTTTTGTTGTACAAGCCCTGCGGCTGAATGTCAAGCGTAAAAGCTTTTTAAGTGAACATTATTGATAGGATTATGGAGAACATCTCTTTCAGGTGTAGCTAATTGATAAGATCCTAATCCAAAATTTGTTGTGATAAAAAAGTGTCCCATTCAGTTGGGTTCAAAATTTCCCTTTTGTTCTCTATTTTGTTGATTCTTAGGATTTTCTCTGAGTACTAGATCTCCAACTTGAAATTGTCTAGGTTTCACTTGCTTGTTATATCCACTTGACATCCTTTTCCAATATACCTTGAGGTGATCAAATATATTTTTCCTACGTTCATCCAACGTTTCTAATTCTTTGACCCTATCTATGTGGTATTGTTCATTTGTGACTAGACCTTTTAAAGACACTCACGAAGAAGGTATTTCAACTTCAATGGGCAAAACTGCTTATACGTCGTAGACAAGAGTGAATGGTGTGGCTCTTTTTGGTGTTCTAATATTGGTTCTATACACCCATAATGTTTTATTTAGTTTCAAATGCCAATATTTTCCAAATTTACTCAGTTCTATGTAGGATTTTGAGAATATTCTTGTTTGATGCCTTAGCTTGTCTGTTACCTTGAGGGTAATAGATCGGAGAACAATTTTGAGTGATATGGAACTGTGTACATAGTTCATCAATATATTGATTTTTGAACTGTCCCTCATTGTCTATTAGAATATATGATGGTATCTTGTATCTACAAATGATGTAGTTCAGAATGAACATTGATGCTTGTTTCCCAATGGCTTTAAATAGTGAAATTGCTTCAACCCACTTTGTGAAATACTCAGTGGTCATGATGATGTATTTATGTCCACTGGAAGAGTTGGGATAGATTTGTCCAACAAGATCAAAGGCTCATTGTTGGAATGGCCAATATGTAATAAATGGTATCAACTCCCTGGCTGGAGCATGTATGAGATCTCCATGAGTTTGGCATTTTTGGCATGTTTTAGCATATTGAATAGCATATTTTTTCATTGTAGGCAAGTAGTACCCGACCCTTAGGATTTTTTTGGCTAGTGATAGACCATTCGAGTGAGATCCACATACACTTTTATTGAACTCTTTTAATGTGTGATTAGATTCTTCCATTTCTAAACACCTAAGTAGGGTTCCATCGAGACCACATCTATATAAGTTAGTATTAATGATCACGTAATGCGATGTTCTCCTAATTAGGGCTTGTTTCTCATTCCTAGATAGTCCATTAGGTAAGTTTTGATCTTTAATATATGCGTAGATATTGTGATATCTAGATGGGTTTTCGATATTGAGGGCATAGATTATCTGGGATTCATGTGCATTAAATGCAGAAAAGGGTAATTCTTCCACTAGGAAGTCATAGTGAAATTGATGTTCCTCTAGTCGTAACATAGATGTCAGTGTTTTGATTGTGTCTACATATCTATTTTCCCTTCTTGAGATCTGCTGAAATGTAATAAAGACAAATTACTTCTTCAAATCATACACCGTATTCTTGTAAGGCATCCATTTTTCATCTTTTATTTGATATTGACCATTTAATTGGTTACTAATAAGCTGAGAATCTCCATATATATGCAACTCGACAATCTTCTATACTATAGCCATCTTGAGATCATTCACCAAGACATCAAACTCTGAGATATTATTAGTACATGGAAATATTAGTTTATAAGCCTTAGGTATCTTATAGCCTTGGGGAGTAACAAATAACACACCTGCTCCCGGTCCTTGTTGAGTAAAGGAACCATCAAAGTACATTTTCCTTGAATGTTATGTTAAATGAATTTTAGTTTCATCTGAAAATTCAATCATCAAAGGTGTTTCATCTTGCAATCATGACTCAGCAAGTTGATCTTCTATCACTTCTCCTTTTATTACTTTTCGATGCACATATTCTATATCAAATTCACTAAGTATCAAGACCCATTTTTCTAATCTTCCTGTCAATGTCGCCTTACTTAGAAGATACGTCAATGGATCAATCTTTGCAATTAGCCTCACTGTGTGACCAAGCATGTAATGTATAAGTTTTTGTGATGCAAAGAGATGTGGTAAGCAAGATTTCTCTATCCCACTATAATTGATCTCATAGGAGACTAATGTCCTGCTGATATAGTACATGGCTCGTTCCTTCTTAAGTTCATCCTCTTGTGCTAGAAAAACTCCTAGTGATGTTTTCATAGCTGAAATGTAGAGTATTAATGGTTTTCCATGAATAGGAGCCATTAGGATAGGCAGATTTTCTAGATATTCTTTTAATTCCTTGAAATTACTCTTGCAATTTTCCTCCCATTGGAAGGTCGTTCCTTTATGCAACAATTTCATGAAGGGTTGTGCTTTGTCTGCAAGTTGACACATGAATATCCTTATGGATTGAAGCCTTCCGTGAAGTGTTCTCAATTGACTTATATTTTGGGGTGGTTGCATTTCCATGATTGCTTTCACTTTAACTGGATCTACTTTGATTCCTTTTGTTAAAACTATGAATCCTAGTAGCTTTCCTGATTTGAAACCGAATGCACATTTTTTGGATTGAGTCTTGATTGAAATTGCTTGATTCTATCTAAGATTTTCCTCAAGTCCTAAATATGAGATTCTATTCTTCTTGATTTAACCAAAGTATCATCTACATAGTCCTCCATGTTTTATGCATCATGTCATGAAAGATCATTGCCATAGCCCTTTGATATGTTGGTCTGGCATTCTAATCCAAATGACATTACATTCCAAAAAAAGGTACCCCATGCATAGGTAAATTTTGTCTTTCCTTGGTCCTTAGGTTCTATTTTTATTTGATTGTACCCAGAAAAACTATCCATAACTGAATATATCTCATATCCTATTGTAAGATCTATAATCATGTCACTATTAGACAGTGGGAAATCATCCTTCAAACAAGTCTTGTTCAAATCTATAATGTTCATGCAAATTATTATAGATGTATTCACTTTAGACACAAGGACTATGTTAGAAATGAATCTCGCATAGGCAATAACTCTTATAAATCCATCTTTAAATTCAGCCTTCACTAGCAATGCGACATGTGGATGCATTTTTCTCAATTTTTGTTTGACATTTTTTATCCTAGGAGCAATAGATAAATGATGCATTATCAATTCAGTATCCAATCCAAGCATGTCATAATAATATCACGTAAATTTGATCTTCTTTTCTTTGGGGAATTCAGTGTATTGTGTTTTCTCTTCATCTGATAAGGATTGTGCAATATGAACTATCTGTGGAGCTTCAATTTTTCCCAGATTGATTGGTTGTGTTGGTTCTATCAATACTGAAGAACTTTCTTGGAAATGTTTGGGGATAATATCAAGAATCTCATCTTTTGGGGCCTCTAAGAATTTTTCACCATCATATACGTCTTTTTTTTTAACCTTTTTAGAATCTGATACTGCCACAACATGCTTTTCACGATCAGCTATTTTTATTTTTATTTTTTAATTTGAGACTAAGAAACTTTATATTCTCCTCTATCATATTTACGCTCCTTGCACTAGTGGAAGGGGTATAGGGTTCACAAGCATTGATATAGAAATCCAGGGTGCATTCATTGGGAAAATTCATTATGTTGGTAGGCTCAGATTCAGTCCAGTTGATTAGCTCAGGGTTTATCAATGATAGGGATTTAAAGGAGTCTAAAGACAACACCGTCTTAGTTTCAAGACTATTAATGATGTAGTACTTGTATTTCTTCTTTTGAGACCTCTTCTAGGTTCTCCTAGGTCACTCTATGACCTACTAGGGTCCTTTGTCTAACCCTAGGCTCCTTAGGTATCTTATCAAAAGATCCTAATTCCTTCAACAAGTGCACACCAACAAGATAGAATTCAAGCTCTGCATATTTTTCACTAGACCTCAATTTGGTCTTTCTTGCTCCATCTACAATATCTAATCCAATTGGATCCCAAACATTCCCAAATTGGAAAGGGAGGATTCAAGGATGTTAAGAGTTCAAATTCCAACCCTCACAATGTCCATTCTTGGATATGTAACCCTAAACAAGTTCCAAATTCCAAGGCAATCTTACCCAAAATAGGGCTACAAGCTTTAGGCCTAATTGAGCACCTTTTTTGCAAAAAATCTTAAATCTTCCAAACAAGTATGAAAACCAAGTTCATATCCTAGTACCCTTTATCAAGAACATGAGGATTTTCTAGGTCTTGGCTCTCAGAGGTGTCCATATAGTCCTCCCTACAATCATGCCTAAAATTCATGGTTTTAGGGCTTTTGCACTGTCTACTCAAGAAATGAACTTTCTTGGCTAAGAAAATAACTCCTCCAAACTCCTCCTCTAGTTTAGGGATCCTTCATTGACTCTCCTACCTTCCCACATTCACTGATTGAAGCTATGGATGCTTTCAATCCCTAGGGCATCACCTTATAAATTCTTTCCTTCATTTCCTGGGCCCCTCCTATTTACACAATTTACATGGAGTGTACTCTCATAATCCAAGAGCCCGTGCCAAAGCCACGATGGAAAATGGAGTTAAGATCCCATTTGCAAACTATGCTCAAATCAGACCAGCGACTGGACTAAATTTGAAAGAATTTATTCAAACAACTAAAACTATTGAATCAAACAATCTAACACCACAAGAAGTTTTGAAATAACCTACATTACATTAAACAAAGCTTACAGAAGTTCTTTCAATCCATTAAATAACCCGATCACATCAAAAAGCATAAACAGTCACTCTAATTGCTTCACACAGTCCGTACACAAAATTGCTCTAACTTTCCAACCCTGCATACATCTCGAGGATGGTCTTATATAGTTGAGCCTAACACTAACTCATCGGTTTTAGACAGCTATCTAACCAATTCCACCTAAGATGAAAACTTGTCATAAAAGTTGTCAATGACAACATTGACAACTTTTTGCAACTTTCAAGTTTGATCTCCAAACTTGGTCCAACTATGCCCAAACTTGTCCAATCCACCAAATATGATGAAAAACCATCAAATAGGACCTCTATTCCCTTACTTGGCTCATTTTGTTAAAAAATGCCAAAAACACCTAATTGGACCTAAATGAACCTAAAGGTCACTAAGGACCTATCAAGACCTATCCTCCTACAAACACTTCACACACTTGGAAAATTGGACACTTGGTCCCTTTATTCACCTATTTGTCTGGCTAGAACCACTACAAGCCAAAACAAAGAAAGAGAAAACCCTAGGTTACATTTCCACAACTAGCCTACCTAGGTGCTCCTGCACCATACTCCCCCAAAATGGAAGAGTTATGTCACTTCTGTGAACAGTAGATCCTATGAGATGCCCACCTTCTTGAAATTGGCCTCTGAAATCCATGAGGCTTCTGATTCTGGTCTATCTTTCCATTGGATCAAATCTTCCATGTAGACTTTGTGTCTAGTGGTCTTCTTGAGCCGGGAGTCTAAAACATTTTCAGCCACCATCTGAAACTTTGGAGGTAATACATCAACCTCTACAACACCACTGACCCCCTAACTATTTGGAATGATCTCATCCATCTGCCCTCTGAACTATATCAAATCTTGTACATTAAAAACTAGAGATATAATCAAGTCTGATGGTAAGGCCACCTTATATGCATTAGCTCCATATTTTTTCGAGATCCTGCAAGGTCCCACCCTTTTCATCTAAAGTTTGGTAGGGACATCCTTCTATAGTATGGATTTTTTTAAGTGGACCATCACATAGTCACCCACTTCAAACTGAACATCCCTCATTTTCTCATCAACTTTGGCTTTTAGCTTAAGTTGACTGTCTTGTATCTGCTTCTTTACTTGTTCCTGTATCTATTTCATGGTAGAGGTGAAATCCTCTACATGGCCACTTCTATATTCCATTCCACCAAGATCTCTGAGCTCATAAACACCCTTAGAATGCATGCCATAAACAACCTCAAATGGGCTCTTTCCTGTCATCCTATTCTTGCTATCATTATAAGCGTATTCAGCTTGAGGAATAACCACATCCCAAGTCTGCCCATACTCCTTAGTTAGGCACCTCATAAGGTTACCCAACACTCTATTTACCACCTCAATTTGGCCATCAGTCTGAGGGTGGTAAGATGAACTAAAAGATAGGTTAGTACCCAGCCTTGTCCACAAATTTCTTCAAAAATGACTCATAAATTTCACATCTCTATCAGAGACTATACTCAAAGGAAGACCATGAATCCTTACTATTTATTTGAAAAACAAATAAGCTATGTGGCTAGCATCATTAGTAGTTTTTTATGGAATGAAATGTCTCATTTTACTAAATCTATCAATAACTACATAAATGCTATCATACCCTTGTTTATTTTTGGGTAATCCCACAATAAAATCCATACTTACACACTCCCATGGCCTATTAGGGACTGGTAGAGGCTGATACAACCCTGTATTACTCATTCCTCATTTTGCCTTCATGCAAACAACACACTGCTCTACATACTTGGTGACATCCTTCACCAATTTTGGCCAATGGTAGAACCTTTGGACCAATTCCAAGGTCTTGTCCTACCAAAGTGACCACTTAGAGAACCATTATGTTTTTCTTGGATGAGGTTCATCCTCATTGACCCTTTGGGTACACATAATTGATTGCCCTCGAACAAAAATCCATTCTGCAAAGTAAAATCAAAGAACTTGCTATGAAAATGATTCTCAAAATCGACACATACCTTATAGGCCTCACCAAAATCATCATCTAATTTGTATAGGTCTCTAAAAATTTCAATCCCAATGCTACTCAAGCAAAATTCTTGTACTGTCAACAACCTCCTGCTTAAGGCATCTTCCACCTTATTGAGTTGACCCTTCTTGTGCTTGATAGTGAAAGTGAATGTCTGCAAGTACTCCATCCACTTCAAATGTCTGTTGCTCAAATTTTCTTGGGTGTTAATGTAACTAAGATTCTGATTGTCAATGAATACTACAAACTCTTTGGGCAACAAATATTGTCTCCATTTCCTCAATGATTGAACTAGTGCATATAGTTCCAAATCATAAGAAGAGTATTTATTCTTAGCCTCATTCAATTTCTCACTAAAGAAGGCAATAGGTCTATCTTCTTGACTCAATACCCCTCCTACTGCTAACCCACTAGCATCACACTCAATGGTGAACAACTTATCAAAACTTGGTAATTGGAGGATTGGTTGAGTAGCCACTTGTTGCTTCAATAAATTAAATGCATTCCCTGCTTCTACTATCCATCTGAACTTAGTCTTGACCCCACCCTTTATGGTATCCATCAAAGGTGCACATATCCCACTAAAATTCCTAATAAACTTCCTATAAAATTGGGCAAGGCCATGAAAACTCCTTACCTCTATGGTTGTGGTAGGTGGATTCCAATTCAAGATTGTAGCAACTTTGTCTTTGTAAATCTTCAAAGACCCCTTGGACACTACAAAGCCCAAGTAAAATAGTTCTTGTTTAAAGAACTCACACTTCTCAAGGTTACTGGCCAACGTCTCCTCATGTAACCTTTTCAATATTGCCTCAACATGTTTGATATGTTCCTCTCTTTTTTTACTAAAAACCAGTATATCATCAAGATATACCATCACAAACTTTCCAGTGAAATCCTTGAGCACCTTATTCATGAGTCTCATGAATGTGCTCAGAGCATTAGAGAGGCCAAATGACATCACAAGCCATTCATATAACCCATCTGTGGTCTTGAATGCCATTTTCCATTCATCACCTTCCTTCACCCTGATTTGGTGATAACCACTTTTCAAATCTAGATTTTTGAAGTACATTGCCCCACCTAGGCAATCCATAAGATCCTCTATTCTTGGGATTGGGAATCTGTACCTTATTGTGATCCTATTTATAGCCCTTGATTCTATGCATAATCTCCACTTTCCCCCCTTCTTTGATGCTAGAACAATTGGGACTGCACAAGGGCTAATGCTCTTCTTGATCAAGCCTTAATCCAAGAGCTCTTGTACTTGTCTTGCTACCTCCATGTTCTAGTCTAGAGTTAACTTGTATGCTACTTTGTTGGGCAAGGATGCCTTTGGCACAAAGTCTATTTGATGACTTATAACCCTCTTAGGTGGTAGGGTTGCAGGAGTTCCATCACTCACAATATCTTTATATTTATAAAGCAAGTATTGCACTTCCTTTGGTGGTGGCTCCTTTGCTGGTGTTTCCTCTTCCTTAGGTCTTAACACAATGACATAACCTTCTCCATCATCATCTTTGATTTCATTCACAAACTCCTTACCACTGCATAACATAACATTAGGAGTTTTATTCTGTGGTTCCTCATCATCTAATAAAGACTTAATTTTGAAGGTCTTTCCTCCTTTCTTGAATGTAATGGAGTTCTCTTTCCCATCATATACTACTCCATTATCAAATTTCCAAGGCCTCCCAAGAAGCAAATGACAAGCATCCATTGGTAGGATGTCACAAAGCAATTTGTCCTTGTATCCTGCTATTGAGAATTCTACCCATGTTTTCTCATTGACCAAGACACTCTGGCCTTTGTTGAGCTATGTCACCTTATAAGGGTTCACATGGGGTATTTTGGCTAGCTTAAGCTTTACTACTGCCTCCTCTGAAATGATGTTTTCTGTGGATCCAGAATCAACAATCACCTTACATACTTTATCAAGGATCTTACATCTGATTCTAAACAATGCCCTCCTATGTTTGGGCTCATCCTTGATTGGTTGTCTTATTAAGACCCTTCTAAACATCAGGTTCTCACCCATCTCTAAGTCTATATGATCTACCTCTGGAGTTTTGACACTAGAATTATCTTCATGTGCATATGCTACCCTCTTGTCATTGTTTGCTGTAGAAGGTTTTTCAAGACATCTATAAGCTGGATGCCCTAGTTTCCCATAGTAGTAGCACTTCATGGTGGCAAAGTAAGATCCACTCCTACCTCCTCTTCCTCTATTAGAGCCCCCATTGTTACTCCTGCATCTATTATAGCCCCTTATTGAACTATTCTCACTCTACTACTCTATCAATTTATTCTCTCCTTGGGACCTTTGTTCACTACCCCTTCCTTGGTAGCCTCCTCTTTGACCCCTTTGGTCTCTTCCTCTACCTCTATTTTTATTATTGTTCTTGAAACTAGAATCCCCTTTCTTCTTATTCTTCTCTTCCACCTTTATATCCAATTGATGACACTTTTGGATAGTGATAGGTGTCCATAGGATAATCTCCTCTTGTATGTCCCACTTCAATCCACCCAAGTACCTAGCCACTTTGATTGGCTCTTCTTCCTGCAATTTAGACCTTAAACACAATCTTTGGAATTCCTCAGTATATGAGGCCACATCTAGGTCTTTCTGCTTCAAGTTTTGTCTCTTCCTATAGATTTTTATTTCATAGTCCTCTAGAAGATAACTCTCCTTCAATTTGGTTACCATAGCATTCCAATTTTCTATTGGTTTCTTTCCTATGCTTACCCTCTCATCCTGAAGGTATTTCCACCAAGTCAAAGCTAACCCTTTGAGTCTATACTTGGCCACTTTAACCCTTTGGGCTTCACTTATCCCCTCACATTCAAAGTGATTCTCCATTGCTTCAATCCACTCCATAACTGCCTCAATATCCATCTTTCCTCCGAATAAAGGTATACCTTCCAAAGCTTTGCCACTTAATTCTTTTACAGCCTTTAAGAAAGGTTCTTCATTCAATACTTGTAGGTTCAGGAATGTAGTCTTCTTCCTCAATCTTCTTCTTACCCTTACTACTAGATTCTGCTTCATATTCTTTCTTCCTAGTAGCATCTACTAGTTCTTCCATCTTTACTCTCATTGCTTCCAAAGTATCCTCAAGGAGTCTATTTTTCTCCTTTTTATCCTCCATATCCTTGGCTAGTTCTGCATTTGTCACCAGCTTTGTAGAACCACAAGATTCCACTTCTGACATAAACCAATCTTCCCAAGTTTCTCAACTTGCTCTGATACCACTCTGATGTAGCACTTGTCTTGCTTCTTCTGAGACCTCTTCTAGGTTCTCCTAGGTCACTCTATGACCTACTAGGGTCCTTTTTCTAACCCTAGGATCCTTAGGTATCTTATCACAAGATCTTAAGTCCTTCAACAAGTGCACACCAACAAGATAGAATTCAAGCTCTGCATATTTTTCACTAGAAATCAATTTGGTCTTTCTTGCTCCATCTACAATATATTATCCAATTGGATCCCAAACATTCCCAAATTGGAAAGGAAGGATTCAAGGATGTTAAGAGGACAAATTCCAACCCTCACAACCTTTCTTGGATATGTAACCCTAAACGAGTTCCAAATTCCAAGGCAATCTTACCCAAAATAGGGCTACAAGCTTTAGGCCTAATTGAGCACCTTTTCTGCAACAAATCTTAAATATTCCAAACAAGTATGAAAACCAAGTTCATATCCTGGTACCCTTTATCAAGAACCTAAGGATTTTCTAGGTCTTGGCTCTCAAAGGTGTCCATACTGTCCTCCCTACAATCATGCCTAAAATTTAGGGTTTTAGGGCTTTTGCACTATCTTCTCAAGAAGTGAACTTCTTGGCTAACAAAGTAACTCCTCCTCTAGTTTGGGTATCCTTCACTGACTCTCCTACCTTCCCACATTCTCTTATTGAAGCTATGGATTCTTTCAATCCCTCTAGCTAGCTCTGCAATCACTTGTGATCCCTAGCCATGCCACTTTGGCTCGCCTAGGGCATCACCTTAAAAATGCTTGGCTTCATTTCCTAGGCCCCTCCTTCTACGTACACAATGTACATGGAGTCTACTCTCATAATCCAAGAGATCATGCCAAAGCCACAGTGGAAAGTGGAGTTAAGACCCCATTTGCAAACTATGCTCAAATCAGACCAATGACTAGACTAAATTTGAAAGATTTTATTCAAACAACTAAAACTATTGAATCTGACAATCTAACACCACAAGAAGTTCTAAAATAACCTAAATTACATTAAACAAAGCTTACAGAAGTTCTTTCAATCCATTCAATAACCTGATCACATCAAAAAGAATAAACCGTCACTATAATTGCTTCACACAGTCCGTACACAAAATTGCTCTAACTTACCAATCCTACAAACTTCTCAAGGATGATCTTATATAGTTGACCCTAACACTAACTCATCGGTTTCAGACAGTTATCTAACCAATTCCACCGAAGATGCAAACTTGTCATAAAAGTTGTCAATGTTGTCAATGACAACATTGACAACTTTTTGCAATTTTCAAGTTTGATCTCCAAACTTGGTCCAACTATGCCCAAACTTGTCCAATCCACAAAATATGATGAAAAACCATTAAATAGGACCTCTATTCCCTTACTTGGCTTATTTTGTTACAAAATTCCAAAAACACCTAATTGGACCTAAATGGACCTAGGGTCACTAAGGACCTATCAAGACCTATCCTCCTACAAACACTTCACACACTTGGACACTTGGTCCCTTTATTCACCTAGTGGTCTGGCTAGAACCACTACAAGACAAAACAAAGAAAGAGAAAACCCTAGGTTACATTTCCACAACTAGCCTACCTAGGTGCTCCCACACCAATTAACCAGAAAGACAAGTTCTGTTAAGTTAGCTTCTATAGTGCTTAGATCATTAAGAGTCTGGTTGGCATTATTAGGGTCATTGTTAGTGTTATGGGAACCTAACTCTAGCAATATAACATTTTTTCTTTCTACTTCTTCTCGTTCTCTTGTTTTATCAAAGCTTGATAATATCCTTTGATACTCTTCCTCTCTTATTAAGACCCATGTGTCTTCATCAATTATACTAGGGATCACCACATCAACCAATCTCGTGACAATGTTTGTAGTGTGGGTAGTGTTATAACTATCTCCTCTTTCCCTTAAAGGTGAAAATTTATGGATCACATCTACCTCAAGATCCATGGTAGCATCATGCATCTAATCCCATTCATAATCATGTGAGCCTAAGATATTTTCATCAGATCGGTTTAAAAACTCATCAATAGTTATTTGGTGAAACCTATTGGCTATTTGTGTATCAAAGTGTGGGAGATCAAGGGCATGGGTTATTGTGACCAATTTCCCCCAATATGGATGTAGGCTCTCTTGTTGTCTTATAGAGGCTACCCCTTCAAGGATGTTTGAGTTACTGGATTCTTCTTTATGACTTTCTCTTTCTTCTAGTTCTAGATGTGATTCTTCATGATATTCCACTTCTTTTTGAACCTTATTATTATTATACACTCCTTCTTATTCCTCTTTTGATGTAAAAATCTCTCATATGTCCATGACATTCCTTCTACTTCCTCTTCTTCTTCATCATTTCCTTTATCAAATATTGGACCATCTGTTATGGCAAGGTGTTTTGATTCATTAAATCCCAATCGTATTTTGTATTTGGTGTTCCTAAACTCCATGTGAATAGGTTCAATGAATCCTTTATGTTTATCTTCTAAAGGTCCTTTTCATTTATAGCCCATTTGTTTCAGAAGATCATAACCTTTTCCATATTTTTTGGGAGATATTTCTACCTGGTTTACTTCACTTTCTCCATTTTCCTATTTATATAGCCATGATAAGACAACTCTATCTTCATTGTCTTCTTCTTGAGAGGTTGTAGCTCTAACCATTCCAGTGACATCATGAATCACCAATACCGTTGAGGCTGCAAGTGGAAATGACATAGAGAGTTTTCCATATAATTTTGGAGATAAGGGGAGATTATCCAATGATGGCATTGTATCTAGTTTATATTCACCCATGCTAGTTTCTTCAATTTTTAAATATTTCCCAAAGCTTCTCATTACCATATCTTTTGATGTTTCAGGTGTAAAATCTTTACGAACTTCCTTGTTGTGAGAAACCATGATATTTTCTATCACATTGTTGCAGGAGTAGCTCGAATTAGCTGGAATAGTAACCTCTACCCCATTGTGTGGGTAGTTGATACATTGATGATAAGTAGATGGAACTACTTGCATATCGTGTATCCATGGTCTACCCAATAGTATGTTGTAATCTAATGGAAAATCAAGAACTTGACAGATCACATTTTTCTCTATTGGGCCTATCTTGATAGGTAGCACGACTAGTCCTTTGGAAGATCTCTCCTCTTCATAATTGGATTTCATGGTTATTTTCCTTTGTGGATCAATAACATGTTCTAAAAACCCTAACGCTTTTACCAAACTAAAGGTACAAATTTTCAAACTCGTGCCTCCATCTATCAATACACGCTTTACCCAATGTTTTTTAATTAGAACCTCAATATGAAAACACTAATTGTGAGGATGATTCAAATATTTTTAATCTTCTTCTGAAAAAGATAAATAGCGAGGAGATTTAATATGACCAAGCATAGCCTGGAATTCATCTATGTCTATATCTTTTGGAACATTTTCTGCATGTAGAGCTTGTTCAAGGACTTCCCTATTTACTAGAGAGATATTTAGTAACAAAAATATGGGTATTTGAGTTGGCATTCTTTGTAATTGTTCTAGCAAGTTATAATTGGTCGATGGTGAGGAAATTATTTGTCTTGTTGTTGCTGGTTTTGGAATTGTGATAACAGGTGGTTTAGATGACGTTGGTTTCTTTGATGAGGAATTGACCCCTTTGATCATTACCTTGGCTTGACTATGTGTTACTACATTCAAATGCATAGCTATTTCTTTTACACCTTTGATAGTGATCATATTGATTGATGTTTCTTTTACTCCCAACATGTTGATCACATTATCGGTATTTGACTAGGTGTAGTTAACTTCATTTCCTTTTGATTTAGAAGCTTCTCCTTTTTTCATAACTGGGAAATGGTTTGGTAAATTCCATATGATCCTCATTCGAGGTATGTCCTTCCACCTTGATCTTATCTCCATGTATGAGATCTTGTATGACATGCTTAAGTTTGACACAGTCATTGGTCTTATGTCCTCTGTTTTGATGGAAGACACAATAGTAATTATCATTCCACCACCTTGGTTTCACTTCTAGTTCCCATGGCTTTGAATCTGATAAGTTAATGATTTTATTGTCTAAGAGAGTCTTTAAAACCATCTCAAGGGTTTCTCCCAATGGAGTGAATATATGGTTAGGTCTAGTCATCCAAGGCGTATTCTTGTTCAAGGCATTTTTTGCTCTTGAAATTGTTGTCGTTGTTATTTTATCCTCTTTTCTTTCTTGTAGGCTACTCGTAAGATTAAACATGGATGGTTTAACATTTCATTAGATGTATCCATAACTCCATCATTAAGAACATGCCTTTTCTTATTGCACCATTTAGGCTTATCCTTATTGTTGTAGTTTTTTGTTATTGGAAGACTTATTGTCTTTATAAAGCATGATTTCTTTGTTTCTAACCATGGCGTCTTCATCTCGAATAGTGTTTTTAATCACTCTATAAAAACTAGAATAATATTGTATTTGAAGAGAATAATTAATTTCTGGCACCAAGTTATTGATGAAAATTTCCATCTTTTCTTATTCACCTGTATTTGTCTTGAATACCATGATAATATATTTCTCCATCATTCTAATAAATTGATGAAAGGTTCTCGAGTCCGTTTCTTTGTATTACATAGGTCCATTATAGTAATAGTGTGTTGTATATTTTATAAGTAATGTTGAACATACTTTTGAATCAATTCTTCAAATATTTGGATACTTGGTGTTAATTTAGGGAACCATTCCATGGTTGGTACTCCTAAGCTTCTAGGAAATAGTCTCATCAATTACGTAGGTTCATGCATGAACTCTATACTCAAGGTGAAAAATTATCTCACATAATCATATGGATCTGTATCTCTCATTTATTTATCATACTTAGGCTTTTCCTTGTTAGGTGGAAAAGGAACCATGTGTAAGTTTTTGTTGAACGGGAACGGACATATGTGTTCCAATGAGTACTTCTTTGTTGGTTTATCCTTCTATATTTTGAGATCTTTGATTTCTGTTTGCATTTGGTATAGTTCCTTTGAGAGAATTAAAATAGGTATTTGTACTTCTTCATCTTTTAATCACTCAACATCATAATCTTTAGGGAGATTAACTCCCATAGAAGCCAAGTGAAGGAAGTACTTATCTTTGTCCTCATTGATGTTTTTTTCCAATGTTCTTTGAAACTTCTTGCTTTGCTTAAGTTTGTTATAATATTCCTCAGTTATGTCTTCTTCAATATCAAAATCAAATAGGGAATGGTCATGATTTCATTCTTCTTGATTATCTTCATCATAATATTTATCAAATGCAACACTCCATCTATGAGGCTCAGCCATTGTGTGTCGTTCTGGTTGTCCCGTGTTAAGAGGTGTTGAGGGTGAGTCTTGATTGAAAATAGGATTTTTCCTTGATGTATCCCCATGATGGAATTAAATCAATCTAGGAGGCCTTTCTAAATCATCAACAGGATATTAATTGTATCTCGTGTTAACCATGAAAGCATAAGATGAGTCTCATCAAAATGTCCAAATGTGAAAAAAGAGTTTGAAACCATCCAAGTGTGTTTGTCCAAAGAAGGGTGAGTAATATTTTGATAAGACCAAGTGATAAGTTCTAGCGTCAGAGGGTTAGAATGCCCTAATAGTGAGTTGGGAACCAAAGAGGATTGTAAGTGAAATGACAACATGACTTGGGAATGATTATTTAAAGACTTAGGAAGCATGCGAGATACACTTGCAACTTGATTGATGAAAAGTTTCAGATTGACTGAGAGTGACAACTGAACCTGATAGGGAGACAAAAAGGATATCCAAAACTACAAAGATCCAAATTTTGACATGTGTCAAGACACTATTTGTCCTAGATGCGATCCACTAAATATGATCTTGGAATGACTAGATGTGAATCTCCCCAAGTTCAACTTCCTAGATGTGACCCTTAATTAAGCTTCTTTCTCAGATGCAATCCTAGATTACAGGATGTGTTCCTAGATTGACTAAATATGATTGTGTTCACCATGACCCTATATACCAAATGTGACCTTCCAACGGACTTGTCTATGTTTCCCACTTGGTTGAAATTGAGGAAAATTGTCTGATATTAGGGTTTGTCTACTAAATTTTTGTGAGTTTGAAGGTTTGTAACTATCTATAACTATCTAAGAGGTGATAGATTGAGGTGATTATCTTTTATTTTAAATGCACACACATCAATAAATTTGTTTAGACTCTAAGAACATCTATCCTTTACAACTAGGATAAGAACAGAAATACTTGCTCATTGACTTAGAAACACACTCAATGACTCCTCAGAATATGCCGGTCCAACAACATGCAATGGATGTTGGAGCCCATATTAGCCGAGTAGTAACGTCAAGGAGGGCTTGATATGATGAGTATCTTGGGGAAATTACTATTTTCCTTGCACAAGCATTACTAACCTTTTGGAGCTATTTTGTGTGGCCACTACTAGAAGGTGTTTAATTTGGGCATCCATTTTCAACTATATGCCATATACTTTCACAAGGAAATATTGAGGTGTATATCCCTATGAGTACCTAGATGAGTGTAGTCTTGCAAGCAACTTTCAAGCGGCTCCACTCTACACAACATTCAAGCATGTCCAAGAATGATCATCAATGTTCCAAGGACAAAATTGACTATGCCTTCTGAGATTTTAATCTCAAGGAATTATTTTGATTATAGTGAGATAGAAGAGTTGGCGTCCACCTGTCCTCACTTGGGTTGCTCCCAGGAGATTTTTTCCTCAATCGATAGGTCCTCTAAATTTAAAAGCAATAAAGAGGATTGGCATCTTAGGACTCTAGATTTCTGATTCTTCATAAGGAAGAAGAGAATACTCTCCTATCCATGTCATTTTCTCCTATCAAACACATCATTAATTATTCAATTTCCAAGAAATGTGAACTCGGCACTTAATCTCCCTTTCGAGTTTCTTTGCTTGGGAAAAGAGCATAATCCTCTAGTTAGATTAAGAATTAAATCCAAGTTATTCCTTTAAATGCCTAAAAGTATTTAAAACGAAGACACACAATTTTGTCAATTTTTTAGGCAACCTACATGACAAGCATTAGTAATTTTATGTGTTTGATTCCCTTACTTTGGCAATTGGTTTATTTAACAATGTCCTGCAAACAATGTTAGGGTTCTATAAACCCATCACAAGCATCAAATTCACTCATTAGTCAATAGAAATCCTTCAATTATGTCAATAAAAATAACATATGCAACTAAGGAACTTCACTAAATGTGATGCTTTCTGAAATGCGATCAAGGATTTACTAAATGCAATTAAGGACCCTAAATGCGACCCAAAATTAACCAAAGGTGATCTTTACCAAATGCGACTCTTGATTTATGTGATGCAATCCAAGAATTACCAGGTGATATCTTGTTCATCGGATGTGATCTTGTTCACCAGATGTGGATCTGCACTGCAAAACAAAGAGTTAAAAATGAAGAAAATATACTCAAAATGAGGTAAAATTTGGGACTCTTCCCCATGGTGGGTACCAAATATGTGTGGGTTTTTATGTGTCAATCAGCTATACCTTCAAATTTGAAAACACAACACTCTATAACTCATTATCTCAATTGTTAGCACAAGAGATCAATACAATCTTACAATCAAAATTGAGCTATAGCTTCCTATTTGGAAAGAGTTTGATCTATGTATGATATGGCTCTCTGAATATGCATTAGATCAGTGATAATAAAATTCTAGAATGGAAGATTCAAAATCATGTAAATTCATTAATATGAATGTTAAACTAAAAACATAAAAATTCTACATTCATATGATATTTTAAGCAAATGAAATATTCATTAATTATCTAAGAATGAATGCATGAATTCATTTCTGCAGCATAAGCCTAATGCAAGATTGTAAGATTTTCTGATTGTTTGAGCTCAAAATTCATTCCTCTTATGGAGGATGAAGTGAAATGAGTGGTTGAGATTGATTCTTGAGGACTGATTAGGATTAATCCTTGCTTGATCCATGTGTGTCAACTCTCATTGGTTCATCAATTGACTTTTTCGTTTTGTTGTGAGTTATAATTTAGGAGTGTTTATTTAATTTTCTTTAATTAATTACCTTAGCTAAGGGATTTAATGAGGTTTATTTGATTACATAAGCCAAGGTAATCAATTAGGAATTAATGATAAATTTAGCAATGGTTAATGCTTTCTTTGAGGGATTTCATTGATTTTAGATAATTATGCCAATAATCAAATAATCAAATTAGCACAATTAGGAGAAAGATCTTTAGTTACGGAAAAAGGGGGTCCCTGGTTAGAGTAGCCCAATTTAAGGTGGTTACAGGACCTACACATTCTGAACCTACATATCTAAAAAAATGTGTGTGGTTGGCTATGTAGGGGTTTTCCTTAGTCAACCCCCCGTTTTAGTGATTCTCACCTCCACGGATAGTCGTTAGAACAAGTAAAATGTGTTGTGCTTGTGAAATAGTGAAACCCTAGCATGTAAATGAAAACAATGTGTGAATTGAAAGCATATGAAATATGAAGCATCAATGCATAGCTCTCAAAATAACAAGGAAATCATACCAATCCCCCAAGGGAAAAAGTACACCTAGTCATCCTCATAATTTTTTTAAATCTCCATGATGTAGAAAATTAGGTCTTGAATGCTTGATTTCAAGTTGTAGATGCTAGAGTTGAATGCTTGAAAGAAGTCTTCAATGGCCAACCTTTGCTTCAATGGATGTCATCAATCTTGGGATTCCACCATGAAATTTATTATTGTGATCAAATTGGGGTCTTCAAATTTCACTTGAATTAATTATGCCAAAATGGAGAAAATAGGTTTCTTTTATAGTGATTTTAGAGGTCATAATTGCATGTCCGACCACAGATCTAGAAACCCTTCTAATTCATCAGGATGGACTCAGGCCCTAAATATGGGCTTAATCTCCTAGGATAAGGTTGATTCAAGTTTTCCTTGTCCAGGATAAGTCTTACCTAAGCCGACCTTGTCGCTAGGGATTTTGGTTAATCTAGAGGACTAGGTCACTATTGATCCAAGAATTAGAGTTAAAAACCCGTCGTGGATTCTGACAAAGAGTTTGAATTTTGAGGCTAAAAGGAGGTAAAATATGACCTAGGAGGTGAAGTGAATTTGTAATTGGAGGAAAATATATGAGGATTCATATATATTAGATCCTACCTTGATTTTTGCACAATTTGAAGAGAAAGAGGAGTCAAATTTGAATTAGGGATGCATTAAATGCAATTAGAGTCATATAATACAAAAATGAAAATACACTAAGGTGGGTGCTAAAAAATAATTAAATTATAGAGTACACAAGTGCTTACAATATAGGATGGTACACACACAATACCACCATAGGTTCACACTATATATCTTTATGTATCTCACAATGTTCACATCACACCATTACATCCCATCCATCCATTAGATACAAAAAGGTTCTTCTTTATTTATATAGATATCCGACCATACATATGTCAGCCACACCAAACATGTGTGATGGCTCCAATTAAAAAATATGTTACAATTACATTAAATGTATTACCATTTTTCCTTAATCTAGGATGCATTTAAGGAAACATTGCAACACACTACATCAGAACCAAATATAGGTCACACTTAAGATGTTTACAATGCATGTTACATTTATCGATACTATAGGAATTCCACAACCAAGACCATGTGTTGATTACCAAAACATCTAAACAGACTAATAGGTAAAACAAGATAGAAAATGTCCATAATATGCTACCCAAACCAGCTGATGAACAATACCATTATCTAGATGTCATAAACAACTGAAAGAACATTGCAAGCATAGCAATCACCAGGAACAAACAAAAAAATTCATACGATACTAATCACAAAAAGCATACAAATGTACTAAAACATGCAAGCCATGAGTATAAACAAGTAAACCTATCATAGTCCACCAAAGTTGTCCATAACTAAAACTTTTTTTATATAACTGATAGCCAATAGATACATACCCAAAACTGTCAACAACCAACCAATACCGCCAGGAAGTTGGTATGAGGGTTTTGACATCAATGAAAACCAATTCCAATAACAAATCAATAAGTCTAAAAATCTTCCCCTTTTTCATTGATGGAAAAATACCAAAAAAAATGAACTCTTGATTTCATAAACAAGAAATTGCAACCAAAAACTTTTACCAAAGATCCCTTAGAGTAGATGCATCATTTTTTTTCCTCTTTCTCTCCCCCTTTTTTCCACAATGGAAAAGGCTCAAAAAATATCAAAAAAATTCAAAAAAATACAACAAATTTAATAGCAAATACTTTCTTCTACCAATCAACAATTGCAGCCCCCATTCGGGAACATAGACCATCACACTTCACCAGTTTGTCAAAAGATTTCTTTCAGTCTAAAGACTGAAACCACTACTCATATCTTCTGCACTATCAATTATACTATTATCATGCTCCATTTTGACCTCAACCATGTCCTTCCCTAACCAAAATATTTTTTTTCACTATTCTCTCTGTCTTTGTAAGAACACCCATCCTGACTGAAGTTCACCGATTTTGATTCTGTTTTCTCCATCTTGTTCCTTGAAGATATCATATGGATTTCCAATCTCATTCAACTCTTTCTCAATGAATTCACTCTAACCTCTTAAATTGTCTACAATAGCATGCCATCAAAGATAATACTGGTACATATCAATAATCTCCTTCAAACATCCCTTCATCGCATTTTTAATTCTTGAAATTTTTATTTTGCATTATCATATTTATTCATTATATTTTTCTCCACTAGAGAGTAATTTCTACAAATTGCAACAACTCAATCTCAACATTTTTCACTAATTCATCTAATATCATACTAGACACACTAGATAACATGACCCTTTTACTGATCAAGTGATCAATCAACAATTCTTCACCAATTTATTATCCACCAATGAACAATCGGTCCACAAACTACCAATTCTTTCATGCTCATTATTCTCCAACAAAGTTCTCATGATATTAGAATCCACACTCAGATTTTGTCAGAGAAAGAATAGCTTTCTCCAGATCCTCTTCCTCTTCTATAACTTTCATCTCTTCTGATACACTCTCTTTTGTAGCTTCTTCTTTTTCACCACCTTCTAAAATGGTAACTATTTATTTTCCTTTATCACCTTTCTTTCTCTTCTTTGGTTTAGGAGATGAACCACCGACAACTTCTTCAAGCCTCTTCTAACCAAAGGAGGAGCACTCCTCACCATGATTTGTCGATAAAGAACTAATAGAAGACTTTACAGAATGAATACACTCCTATAAAGACAATAAATATTCCCTACACATAGTTTCCCTATTCTCCAACATATCTAAAAACCTAAAAAATATTCTTACTGATATGAATGTCGGTCCTCCATTCAACATTTTCATTTCTAAGTAATTATGTCATGAAGTAAAGTCCCAAATAGATAACCAGTAACCCAAATTTGAAATCATAACCTCCTTTGAATGTTATCTTTAAATTCTTAAGAAAATTGTCTAAGAACATTTTACATAGATCCATTTGCACATTTTCTTTTACAATCTTGCATGAAATATACACAGCTAATGTAGAATTCAAACTATCACGACTATGAAATTGAATCTTATGGGAAACACCATAGATGACATACCTCACTATTGGATCCTCAATAGTATTTATTATAAATGCACATTAATCCCAACCAATCTCAGTAAGAGATTCTATCTCTTGATAATTGATTGACTTCTTCTCGGGCAACTCACCGACACTGCATAATCTATTAATTGCTTCAATTACTTCCTTCGATACCACATCTGATTTGTCTAGGACTAGGGTTTCACCATAAAATGGACTCAACATGAACAAGATGAATTCTTTATCCTCACTCCAAGGAAAATCTCCCCAAATATGCAATCCAAGACTTTTGATTCTTTGCATACCCTCCACAAGTAATCCAAATTCCAATTGTTTAATATGGATGTGATCGAATTCTTTCAACTCAAACTTCTTCATTTTATTTTCTACGGATGCACAGACACTGCAAATAGCCAATTTTAGTGTTATATTTTCTTCAAAGTATTCTTTCTCAATCTCTCTACAATTTCATAATTTTTCTATTCATTATACAACACTAAATGATTCAAGAATTTTACCTTTAAAGCCACGAAACAACATGATTGATTTTCCCACCAAAATTTAAATATCACTGATGCAATCCAACTATACTACACACTAAAACATCTTGGCATCATTAATTCTCTTATCCTTTCTACCGGAAACAAGCTGATTGCAAGCAATATCACTTTGGAGCGGCGGATGTGTATAATTTAGCATGTTAAAACTCCCTCTGAGCCAAACCATTCAGCTCAGTTGTTAGAAGAGCTAATACCGAGATCTGTTACCACAGAACTCTCCACACCAGCAATATATTTCTTCTCCCGTGTCATATTAGTCTTTTTAGATTCAACCAAAATATTATTACCACTCTCAGTATTCATTAATGCATCACCAAACCTACATGTGTTAGCATAATGACCATTCTGACCACACTTTAAACAATTAGCATTCCTTCTACCAGATCTCACCAACTAAATATTAGATCTGCATTAACTAGCCTTGTGACCATAGTTGTGATATACATAACAATTCCCATGAAATATGTCATTCACTACACTCTTATTATCCTGATTTGAAACTTGACTCTTGCATTCACTTGCCTTATGACGAAACTTATTACAATTAAAGCATTGAATTGTTTGATCCTTTCTCATCTTACAATCAACTTCTTTATGACCAAAATTCTTGCAACTATAACAACAACCATTAAAATATAAGTAACTTTGAGCATTTGATTGTCTTACTGGAGTCCTCATAATGGATGTATTCTAATTTATGACCTTGCTTGCCACTTCAACCCTATCATCATATTCCATTACCTTTTCTTTGTCTTTGTCCTTCTGATTTGAGCATTCATTTATAAACCATAACCCTTCCCTATCTTTGTGACCTTTTTGCATGTCTAGTAGCTGATCCAAAATATTTCTTCTTTCACACACTTTTTCTTTTGTTCTTAGCTTCTTTAATTCCATTTCTAGCTTCTCATTTTGTTCTAAATTCTTCTTGATAATCTCCTTGAATTTTTCTTTAGATTCTTTCCATTCTTCCATTGCAACTTCCAATTCTTCTCTATCTATCCAAGCACTTTTCGTCTTATGCCTCAATGCATCCCTGATAAATTCCTTAGAATGCATCTTTCATTTCAGTTAATTTTCCAATATTTTCTACCCTTTCCTTTGATTCCTTTAGTTTTGTTTCCAGAACTGTAACTCTACCTTTTGAATCCTTTAATTCTTGACTAACTTATTTATGTCTTGCTTTTAGTTAACTTATTTTATCTCTCAACTTTGTGATACATGAATTCGCTTCCTTCAGATTCTCTTTTAGATCTTCATTCTCTTATTTGGTACCCTCAATGTCACTCATATCCAATAGTCTTTAGTGTAGTATCCTCCTTCCATTTGTTCAAACATCCAAGATCTACCTCAAGCAATGAAGCTCTATCTACAAGGGACCAAGCTTTGATACAAATTATTTAACAAGTCAAATAAATGAGAATGGGGAGGGGGTAAATTAGTTTTTCCCACACAATTTATAAAAAAATTTACCTTGTTAGTAAACTCATAAACAACAGAAATATCAACTTCTAATATTTTGATTAACCACATCAAACATTCATAGCATATATAAACATGAAAGCACAAGAACACCAAGACATAGAACACTTGGATTTACATGGAAATGCTAACACGGAAAAACCACAGAGAAATTAATTCTCATGAAATGAAACACTGGTTAAGGTGACATCAATTAATGTAATTTTAATAAAGGCTCACTATAATTTGCTCTCATTGTAGGTTGTCTCACTATTAGTCAGGCTAACTACCCTTAGATATGAATATGGCTTACTGACAATACAAATATTCATGACAAAAGGTGAATTGATATAATTACATCTAACTATGCATGAAATAATTCAACAATTAAGCTCTATTATTGTTATCATCAATAGATTTGAATGTTGATCTTCTCTTTGTATGTCACTGTCTGATCTACTATAACTCAGTATGCAAGCCACTTCTTTATCTTCAACAATGTGCCTCAAAAACTTCTACTTACACATAATACCACCACAGATTTGTACTTTATCTCTTTATATAGCTTGCAAAGTTCACATCACACCATTACATCCCACCCATCCATCGGATACAAAAAAGGTTCTTCTTTATTTATATAGATATTTGACCATACATATGTCAGCGACACCAAACATGTGTCATGGCTCCAATTACAAAAGATATTATAATTACATTAAATGTATTGTCACCGGTCCTAAATATAGGACACACATAAGGAAACATTACAACACACTACACTAGGACCAAATATAGATTGCACTTAAGATGTTTACAATGCATGTTACATTTACAAATATTATCTAAATGTCACAACCAAGACCATGTCTTTATTACCAAAACAACTAAATCAACCGATAGGTGAAACAAGATAGAACATGTCCATAATATGTTACCAAAACCAATGGATGAACATCATTGTTGTCCATATTTCAGAAACAATAGAAATAGCATTGCAAGCATAGCAATCACCAGGAATCGATGAGAAAATTCATACAATACTAATCACCCAATAAATACAAATGTACCAAAACATGTAAGCCATGAGTATAACCAAGTACACATGTCATAGACCACCAAAGTTGTCTATTACCAAAAATTCTATTATATAACTGACAACCAACAAATATATACCCAAAACTACCAACAACCAACCGATATTGCCAAGATGTTGGTATGAGGGTTTTGACATCAATGAAAACCAATTTCATCATCAACTCAATACATCTAATAACATTGGTGTTAAGATTTATTATCAAGAAAAATGTACACCTATTTTCTTTTTCAGACTCATGAGACCACCTGGTTATTTCCATTGGAAGCACACTAACCACTTTTAATTTAGAGGATGTGGTAGCTTCGTATTTCTTTGAAGAGATGAAAAGGTAATATGTTGAGATGGTTGAGGCCCTAGTTACTTGTATTAGAACAATAGAGAAAGAAAATATAGACAAGAAGGGTAAATCCAAGTCTCTAGAGACATATAATTCTCCTAGTAAAAAATCCAAGGCAAAATATTAGAACTATGGTAAATTTGGTCATTTCCAAAAAAAGTGAAAGGAGGAGAAAAAGAGAAAGGTAAAAATAATTTGTCCAATTCTAACTTTTAAAAATCATCTCAAGATGAAGTAGAATTTTTTTTTGTAGCCTTAGAAATGCATGCATCAAAATATGTGATTGATATATTTAGGTGCCTCTTTCCACATGACCTCTCATGGAGGTTGGTTTTCAAATTATGAAGGTTTTGATGGTGGGAAAGTGTATCTAGGTGATGAATATCACCTAAATGTTTTTGGTTGTGGAAAATTCATCATCTAATTCCCTAATAGTATAGTGGAGGGGATTAATCGTATCCTCCATATCCCTCACTTCGTAATAAACCTACATTCAATTAGCAAGATAAGTGATTTGGGTTTATAGTTTTTTTTTCTCGAGTGGTGGATGCAAGATGAAAAGAGGCTCTATTGTGCTTGCTAAAGGTGTTTAGATTGGAATCTTGTATAAGTTGAATGTATGCACAATTCAATACAATAGTTCTTCTATGAAGTTTAAGAAAAGGGCTTTGGATTCTTCATTCTCACCATTAGATCAAGAAAAAAAGAAGATTGATGTTTTTACATGTGATGGTCATTTTTTTTCTGTGCTTAAGCGTTCAAATTATTTGGATATGAATCTTCTAGCTAAGAATACAATATTATGCTACCAAAGACTTGGCCGCATTAGTGAGAAGGGTCTTAGAGCCATGAAAAATAAGAGTTTCTTTTAAGGCCTTAATGATTGTCATATCGAGCTTGACATTTGAGACCATTGTGTAAATATGGTAAAAAAGATCGTGTTTCTTTTTATTCCAGTTCTTATAAGTCATCTGTACTTTTGGATTATATTCATTCTAATGTGGTTGGCCTTGTTAATGTTACTTCAATATCTAGATTTATGTATTTAGTCTTTTTCATAGATGACTATAGTAGAAGGATGTTTGTGTATTTCATCATTATTAAATATAATTTTTTATTTTGTTTAAGGAATTCAAATCCTTGGTTGAAAACCAAACTGATAGAAAAATTAAGTTTTTATGGCAGTGAGTTTTGATTGGCAAAATTTGGCAAGTTTTTGTAAGGATCACGGTGATGAACTTGGAAATTTTTCTTTTTATATGGTTCTAATAGACTTTAGCTAAGACTTTTTTGTGTTTATTATGCCTATTACACCTTAAGTCATTACTATTTTTAGTATAGGACACATTCTAATTTTTATTAATAGATCATGGTAATATAATTATACGCTTAATTATATGGTGAAGTGTGATGATAATGAATTAAAATGTGTTGTATGTGGTAATTTGGACAAGAACACCTTTTTTAGAACTTTGATTTTAGTCAATTGGGTTACTTCCTGCAGCCAAAAACTATCACAATTCCTATAACCATGTGGAAAGAACAAGTCTGAACCAGTCAATTGGGATAGGACCATGTCATGCCCAAAATCTAGAGCAAAACACACCAACAATTTTTTTTCAAACTAAAAGATCATAACAGTTGCAACTATGTTGTTGAGATAACTCTATGCTTACTAGGTTAGCTAACCACATGTTTAAATGATTTTATCCTCAAGGGGGATCATGACAAGTGTTGGCTTGTCAACATCCCTTGGTGGACAAAATCTGATTAGTTTTCTAGCTTGTTTATCTAGGTTTTAGTTTCTAAATAAGCATGTCTTAATGAGGTCAAATTAATCCTTAACTTAATAATGATGTCTAAACAACAAGGTTTCACAATAACTTAATTTATCTCAAATCATATTAATGATGACATGTAACTGATTGAATGTTTGATAATGTTAAGTTGAAGATGATGCAAAACATTAAACCAGTTAGTGGTTTGTATTGTCATTGATGTCAACTTGATATCATTTGTACGGTCATATACATAATGCGAAAGACTTCAGAGAATCAATGGAACAAAGGTTATGCTTTCAGCAATGCATAAAAGTCAAGTATTCACTAAGTGACAGACCACACTGACGGAGTGCACACCATCGGGAAAGATAAAGATAAAGTCACAGTGATGCCCGATGAACAAGAAGACAGTGTTTCCCGACAAGCAAGATCCAGTGATGCTCGACAAACAAGAAGAAAGTGTTGCCTGACAAGAAAGATCCAATGATGCCCGACGGACGGAGATCCCGAAGCTAACTAAAGTTGCACCGACAGAACTGGCAGTTGTCACCGACGATGAACTGCAGAATTAACAAACAAAAAAAAGAGATTAGAAAATGACAAAATATCTAGATGGAAAAGCTTAAGGATAGACTTAACTGATTGTTTTATTTTTTTTATTCAACCACAGTTAAGCAATTGATTTATACAGTTGGCAAGAAGATAACTATGAGATAAATTAGGAGTTAAAGCCATAAATTAAATTGGCTGGATTGTTTTTCATGCCAAGAATCAAGAATCAAGAATTAGAAATAAAGGAACATCATGTGTATATAAGAGACAAGAATAATTCATTAAAAAAAAGGCAATTAGATACACGGGGGAGTGAATTGAAAGAAGATGCTGAAGAGAAACTGGTGAAGGATAAACTTCATACAGTCCTGATCAATCAAGCTAAGGGAGAGCTAAAGAATTCTACAGACACCGACGAATAGTGA
>MU224170.1:987888-1009195 GCA_018584345.1 Thuja plicata | reverse complement strand
CTTTATGTATATGCAATCATATCATAAATTCTTTTAGTATGTAACCATAACAGAAACATTCATGAAAAATAGATAACACATAACACAAGATATGATATCGCAGAAAACTCCTGTTAGGAAGTAAAAACTACAGTCGGGATTGTTAACCACAAGAATTCACTATCTGTAGATAAGAAGGGGTTGATTAAGGCTTACAATTGGTCACTTCTGATGACCTACCCTGTTAGGAGTATTATAGTGGAGACCTGTTAATATCTACTTTGTTTGAAGCTTAAGCAACACTGTTAAGTGTGCACTCTGTTAAGAGATTTGTAAAGCATTGTTAAGTCCACCTTCTACAAAAGGATTTTAGATGTGATGCACTTGTTAGAATGCAACTATATAAGTCTTTGATCTGATGATATATGCAATCTTCAATTGCTGATAACAAATCCTATTAAGCTTCATACTTATAAGTAATCATCCTTCCATGATTGAATAATACCTTTATCTGCTCGTCGGTAGCCTCTGTGTGTTCTTGATAACTGATGTGTTCTATTTCTGAACTTTGCATGAATTCTGCCTTCTGCTCCTTAGATTCTCTTCATGGCTATCAACAAAAATGCATTCATAACTCACAATTGAGTTTGAACATCTATTTATACTAAATTAGACTCAATTCTTGATTCATGCATCGCAAGTTAACTCTAGATCCAAGGTTTACAACTTGACCTTGATCTTTAGTTAGATATGTTTTAGATACGTTAGGATGCTTTAAAACATTTACATAGAGCTTGCTTGACCCTCAAGTTATTATTTAAAACAAATAAAAACTCTATAAATAGAATTACATTGCTTTATCCGTCGTGTAAAAATCAAATTCACAATTTGCAGGTTCTTTAACTGACTATCGGTTCTGACGGTCGGTTTTCTTGGTCGCCGGTGTTCCTTTCTTGAACTTGTCATTGGGTATGCCTTTTCTATTCCTGTTGGGTTAGTTCTCAAAATTGTGCCGCCGGTAATGCTTGTAGTCACCGGTGATGCTTGTCGATTCTATACTTAGCATTTTTCTTGACCTTTGTGTTCTGTCAGGTATGCTCACTGTTTGCTGGTAATGCTTGTAATCTGCCGGTGATACTTGTAGTCTGGTGGTAATGCTTTAGTCTTTCGGTGATCTCTGTCAATTTTTTTCACTAAGTGTACTAATGGAAAAATAATGTCATCAAATTCATGTTGTACAATCTTCCAGAACACTTATGTGATTATTATCCCACTATATGCTCAATAAATCTTCTCCTATTTGAGGATCCAATCATAGGTAGTGGGGAGATATAGTTGATAGGAAATTATATATATAATTCTAGTTTACTTGAGATGTTGGTTCTATTTTTATATATCTTTACTTTCAACTTAATATAGTACTTTTGTGTAACCAACATGCATACATGAATATATCAAGTTTTGATTTAGTTCCTCTATATTGTTGAGCATAACTAGATTTTTCCTCAATGGGTCCCACTTGAGATACGCATCCTAATTTTTTCTTTCCATGTTATTAGATTAGATAATTAGTTTTATAATTATCGATTTAGTCTTTGATAGATATTATTGTGGTATTGTGTGAAGTTTCTGCAACATAGGTAATTTTTTAGTAGTTTGGTTCTATCATGTTTCTAAGAAGTTACTTTAAAAATAGCTAATATTTTATTTTCAATATGTTATTACTTTTTATTTCTTAATTAAGATTACTTAAATCATTATTTTTTAATGTTTACTATTTCTCATAGATTCATTTCATTAAGTGTTTAGTTTTACCTACAAATTTCTCTTCACTAGAATAGGGTGAAAACCTAAATAAGGGCATGGTGTACATATAGTGTTGACCCATTTCAAGCCTATATCCATGGGTTGATGACTAAATGTATCTTATAGGCTGTAAATAGTTTCTCAATTAGATGACCCATCTCTAAGTATAGGAACTATACAGCTAGGATCACAAGTGGATATAGGAAGCTCTACTATTTTGCAATGTTGTAAAGGATGGTTTAAAACCATGAGAGTATATGTGTTGCTTCATAGTTTTCAATCATTTCCTAGGAGTAAATCTTTTTCTTTGAATATTCAGGAACTTTAGAGATTATATAAAAATCTAAATTTTCACTAACCACATGCAGGTCAGTTGGAACAAGGAGACTCTCTTTTTTATAAAAAGAATAAGGTACCATATTAGATGGTTCCTTAAAAAAATACAAAAAACTTGGAATAGATACAAAAAAAAACACTATTAACCTCTATGTTCATCATCCTCACAAGATCATTCCCATTCATACCAAAATTATTCAAAACCTAGTATAGAAGATCAACAAAGAGATGACTTGGAGAATTATACCCCTACCTTTCCCTTTATTATAATAGTCAAGAAAGGAATGATACTCTAAAACAATATAACCCTCTTCTCTTCCCAATTTTCATGGACTTGTTGGTTTTACCACTTAGTATGTTAATTTTGTGGTGGTGGTATTGTTGTTCCCACTGAGGTTCAAACCCCTATTGGGCCATTGTGATTACAATATTGTTTCGTTGTTGATCCAATGTGCTCATATGATTTAGCCTCAATTTTTTAAACGTGGACGAGATCTCTTGATTGTAGCCTCATTGGTTCATAACTCTAGAACAAAATCATTTCACGTGGGGCCAGAGGGCATATCATGCCAAAATCATTGGTTATATTAAAATTTTACCAAACAATTGAAAAAATTCATGAACTTGTTATTGAGGACCCTAATACCTTTCTCTTTGAGTTTAATGTCTTGTATTGAAGCTATGACTATACTAAAAATTTACATAGGCTAAAGTTACTTCATGTCATCCTTAAGGTGTTTCATTGGGTTACAAAGATATGTAGTAGTTGACTAGGCCTCAATGAAGAAGTTCCTTATGAATTGAAAATACTATTATATGGGAGTGGATATGCACGGGGATGATATATTTTACATGACTTAGAAGGAGGATGAATCATTGCAAGATAACCTAGATAATTTCTTGTTCAGCATTTTAAAGTTTAGATATAACATATTGTAGGATGAATCCATCAAACTCATATTCCTGTGTGGAATCCATGAACATTGTTTTGATGCATTTGACCTGATGAGGGGAGGATAAATTTCCACACCCCCTAAGAGCACATATGTTAGTTTTCCATAAATTATTCAATGAAGTATACCTGCAACATAAGGTCACTTACTGCAAAGAAATTGCAGTAGTTTCCATAATGAAGATTAGAAACTTGTTGTCTATCATGAAGAAAATAATTATAAACCATACGGATACTCAACTAGACACACTCCAAGAAAAGAAGAAACGAGAAGAACCAGAAATAGTTTTTAAGTGAATACTACCCTTACCACCAATCTAAAAAGAAAGAATAAAAGTGAAAAAGGATTGCAAGCCTAGAAGAGTAACCTAATTTAAAGACTTTAGAAGATGGATAAGGCTAGGTGTTTTACCTATCTCAAAGGACCTCATTGAACTAGAGACAAGGTATGTTTAAAGATCGTTTGTCCTACAACATACTTTATTAAATTTTACTCCATGTCAAAACAAATCTTCATAAGGGTGGATGAACTATGGTTCTTCATCATGGAACACCAGACCTGGGGGATGACCTCCATTTCAAGATTCAATCCAACTTCCTAATTAGAAAATCCTTCAAACAAATTGGCAATAACAATGACAGTATAAAGGTAATTATCCCTAGGGAAACCAAAATCTAGGATATTAGTAGCATTTTACAGGGTCCTCCCATTCAAATATTTATTATGCCTAATCCTACTAACCCTAATTTTGCACCTCCCAAAGCCACTCAATTTCCAACACAAACTACACTTAATTTGAATAATTATCATACTCAATAATTATATTCAGATTTGGGTAAAGAGCTTGACACAAGAATCAAGCATACTGTATATGCCTTGCTAGACATCTTGGGTTCCCCCAATATTTCTCTGAGGACACTCATTCAGGCGTCGAATCAAGCTTGTAGAATAGAGAATAGGTTGTTGCCCACCATTGTACCAGATTTAAATTTGTCATCCTTATTGGGTTCTTCTCCAAACCATGGGCTTGTGCTGCAAGGGGTGGTGCATGAAGCGATTGTAGAAGACAATGAGGGTTGGATCATTGACATTCCCATCACACCTCCAGCTTGATGGGAAAATTCTTGGGACTCAGAGCGGCAGAACAATGTTGAGTTGCAAGCGGAAACAGAAGACATGGAAGAATAAATGTATGCTTTTTGGGTTTTATTTTTTTGGGTTCTTTTTTGAAAAGTATACCGATTCTCAAAGCTTGCAGATGCCATTTTTAGTAAACTTTAATTACTCCAGAATATGAAATGTATCTCAGTGCTTATCACATATCCATTTTCAAAGTAGATATATTTTTATAGGATTTTATATTCTACTTATATACTTGTAATGGACTAGGATTTTGGGTTTTCTTCACTGATTCTTTCCCAGATGAGTCCTTAAATCAGTTAAATTTAATAAATATATATTGTGGCTAGTTCACTTTTTCTTTAAAAAAAATAAATTGTATTCTAGTGATATAAAAAAAACTTTTTGAATATTTTTATGCATGTCAAAGTTTGGTTTTTGGGTGTGTTGACTTTAATTTTTTTATCATTGATGTCAACATACTAGTTACTATTTAAGACAGTGCATTCTGTGTGTTTGGTGAAGAAGATTTGTGTTGTGCAAGTTTTATATTAAATATCTTGAGTTGTGATTATAAGTTGTTGTTCCATGATGTCTATAGTTGGTCTACAGAGGCTTGCAGATGTTGAGATGATTGTTTGAGAGAGGTTTGACCAAGTTTCAAGTTGTTTTTGTTGTTATAGTGTTGATGTGTATAAAGGTTGAGTATTTGGATAGGTATATCTATGATTTGATGCTACAGAGGTTACAAATCTGGTGGTTACATGGTGCCTTGTCATTGTGTTCATAGATAGTGTTTCTCATGATTCAAAGTACGCTAATTATCTTTTGTTGTGACAGAGTTTGGTATTTTAGCATTCCTATTGATCAGAGATGAAGATGAATTTGGATTTCATTATGATTGGTATTCATGGTGCTTGTTGGTTTTCTTGGATTTTGCAATGATCGTGTTGTTAGATTTCACTATTCAAGGTGATCATATTTCTATTTTGGGTAGCATGTTGGTGTTTCTTCATTTAGGTCTTAGTCAACTTGATGGAGTAACATGTTCAGATTCTTGATGTTGTATTGGTGATATGTTATTGTGTTCATGGTTAGAGATTTGGGTCCTATATATGTCTTAGCCAACTTGATTTGGATCACTTTGGAGATTGAGCTTATTGCTTACATCTTTTATTGTAATAGGTCTAGCCGAACTAGTGGTTGATTATTCTTTTAAATTTGTATAAATGAGAGATCATTTTTTTGTTTCATAGAGAGAGAGAGAGAGAGATATGTGGTAGTATGCGATTGTAAGAAGAGTTTTTGTTTCTTGTAAGGAAGAGTTTGTGCTTCATTGGAACTATATCGGCATTGGAGATGTTTGTCAATTTGGATGTAATGTATTTTATTTCCACCTTATTGTAATTGAAGATAGATTAGTGAACCTGACTAAGTGCCAAATTTGAGATTGTATTGTGGGCAGTGAGCTCTAGGAAGTGTGTCTGTTGATTAGGTTGTAAGCCTTTGGTTTCTTTTGAATCCTTTCTTCTCTATTTTTCTCTTAATCAGCCAGTGATTTTAACAAAGTATACTCATCTTGTGGGTTTGATTCCCACTAGGGTTTTCTCTTAACTAGGTTTCCTCAAGAACAAATCTTGGCTTTTTGTGTTATGTGTTGTGGATCTTGCATTTACTGTTTATCTTTCAAATCTAGTTGGAAAAAGTGGAATTAAATTTATATGATATGTACAATTGATTCACCCCCCTCAATTGTGCTTGCCTAAATTTGGGTCTAACAATTGGTATCAAAGCTAAGTCCTTTTGAAGAAGCTTTGCCTCTTGAAGGAGATCCTCCATGGCTAGTATAAGAAAGGAGAGTCTGAAGTCAATGAAAACAACTATTTGATTTGGAATGATCTTATAAATACCTACCTAATATGCATTGGAACAGAAGATGAGTATTGGCAGATTACTAAGAATCCTTATGCTATTATGAATGATATAAAAAATGATACTACATATGAAAAGAATGAATTCAAGGAGAATATGTTAGCAAGAGAGACCTTGATCAGTGCTTTATCTGATTAAAGTTATTATTGCATTTATGGATTAACAACTACACGAGGTGTGGAAGAAATTAGAAACTATTTATGAAGGTGATACATATGTTCAGCAAGCTAAGTTCCAAGGATTAAAATAAAAATTATGAAGATATAAAGATGAGTGAAGGTGAAACTGCCACAATTTATTTAGAGAGAGTAAATGATCTGGTTTGTGCAATCATATGTGTTGGTGGTACCTTAACAGACAATGAATTTGTAGACAAGATTCTAAGATATTTTCCCACATGTTACAGAGAAAAAGTTGTTGCTATTGAGGAATTGAGAACTATAAGACACATTTATAGAGAAGATTTTCTAGGAAGACTCCATGTCTATGAGATGACTACACCTAGTAAGGAACTTCTGAAGGTTGAGACTGTATTTAAAGCCAGTGTGACTAAGCATGACCAGGGAGAAAGGTCTACAAAGATGAAATTAAATTAATATACTAAATATTGGGAAGATATCATGGAGGACGAGATAAATATTGATGAATTTGAATCTTTGATTGCAAGAAGACTACCTAAGGGCTCCAATAAGTATGAAGGAAAGTTACCTTTGAAATATTTCAATTGCAATAAGATTGGTCATATAGCATCTAGGTGTCCAAACATAAACTCTAAGGATAATAGAGACAAGTCTAATAAATATCACTCTAAGGGTCATAAGAGTTTTTATGTTGCTAAAGAAGGTGTGACTGATGATGAGTTTGTTGCTAGTGAGGATGAAATTGTGTTTATTGCTATTAAAGAAGATAATCCTAATGAAGACAAAGCACTGGTTTCACGAGTTGTTAAAAGAGATGAATGAGTCATTAATAGTGGATGCTCACATCATATGACTGGTGATAAGGATAAGTTTGTAAATCTTGAAGACTATGATGGTAGTGTTTCTAGATTTGGTAACAATGCTCCTTGTTTGATTAAAGGAAAAGGATCTATCACTCTTGATGGTAAAAATATTACTAATGATGTCATGTATGTTGAAGGTTTAAGTCATAATTTGTTGAGTGTTGGACAGCTAAGTAAATGTAACAAATTGGAATTCATGGATGGAATCTGTAAGATCACTGAGAGTATAGGAAAGCTTATTGCATAAGATATACAAACTATTGGTAATCTATTTCATTTGAAAAATTTTGAGAATAAATGTTTGATTGCTAAGATTGATGACAGTTGGTTATGGAATAGAAGATTTTTTCATGTGAACTTTGATAATATTATGAAAGTTAGAACTAATAATGATGTAAGAGATTTTCCTAGACTGATGAAGCCTAACAATATGTGCAAAGAATGTCAATTGGGTAAACTGACTAGATCTACTTTCAAGAAAAAGACATATTGTTCAAATGAATTATTGGATTTGGTTCATACAAATCTATGTGGTCCTACTAAAACAAGAATATATTATGGAGAAATATATTTTATACTATTTGTTGATGACTATTCAAGAATGATGTAGATTACATTTCCAAGAGAGAAATCAGAAGCTTTTCAAAAATTTCTGATTTTCAAGATGATGGTAGAAACAAAATCTAGGAAGAGATTAAAGTTCCTAAGATCAGACAGAGGTGGATAATTTTATACATTTTGTTAAGAACATGGGATAAAGAGATAGACTTCTACTTCTTGAACCCCACAACAGAATGGTGTTGTTGAGTGAAGGAATAGGACTATTATAGATACAAGTAGGACTATGATGATTGAAGGAAAAGTACCACATGTCTACTAGAGAGAAGCAGTGTACATTGTAGTATATAGCTTGAACCAAGTACATATTATACAGGGAACCAGTAAGACTTATTATGAACTATGGTATGGTCATTTTCCTATAGTGAAATACTTTAGAATTTTTGGAAGTAAATGCTACATTAAGAGAGATGAGGATATTGGAAATTCTGATCCTAGAAGTGAAAAAATATTTCTTGGATATTCTAAAATGAGAAAAGAATATAAATTTTATAACCATAGACTGAAAAATATTGTTGAAAGTGCAAATGTCAGAGTTGATGAAAATGTACAAAGATCATAAAGAACTTCCTGATATGATATATTTGAAGAAAACAATCATATTATGGAAGTGCAAAATCAGAATCAGGATGGATTGGAAGAGCAGAGAGAGTCTATAGAAAATTAAGTGGATATTGAAACTGAAGGGTCTTCTATACGGCCTACACCAAAAAATCCACAGTATGTAGGGATTAATCATTCTGAAGATGTGATTATTGGTGATAAAATAGAGGTGTTCAAACTAGAGGAAGAATTTCTAGGGATGAGACATGTTTTCTATCTGAATTAGAGCCTAAGGATATAAAAGAAGAATGTAATGATTAAATATAGATGAATTCAATGAGAGAAGAATTTGATTAGATTGAGAAGAATGAAAATCATATTCTTGTTTCTAGACCTAGTGATAAAAATGTGATCAGTACTAAATGGGTATTCAGAAACAAGTTGAATGAAGATGGTAAAGTGGTTCAAAATAAACAAAGACTTGTATGCAAAGGATATTCAAAAATTGAAGGTATTGACTTTGCAAAGACCTTTTCTCCTGTAGCTAGACTTGAAGCTATTAGATTATTTCGTGCATATGCATCTTACAAAAAATTTAAAGTCTATCAGATGGATGTTAAGTCTGCATTCTTAAATGGTGAACAAGAGGAAGATGTTTATATTGAGAAACTTGATGGTTTTTCTCTAATTGAGGAAGGAGACATGGTTTTCAAAGTGTAGAAAGATTGTATGTACTAAAGAAAGCTCCCAGAGTCTGGTATTCCAGATTGGACATGTATTTGATAAATATTTGTTTCAGCAAGGGTACTACAGATAGTAACGTATATTTCAGAATAGTTGATGATAATATCTTGATTGTTGAAGTATTTATTGATGATATTATATTTGATGGCAATGATGAGATAAGTAGAGGTTTTGCTGAAAATATGCAAAAATAATTTGAGATGTCTGTGATAAGTGAGATGAAATTTTTTCTTGGATTGTAAATTAAACAGCTAGATAAAGGAATTTTTATCACACAATCCAAGTATGTCAGAGAATTACTGAAGAAATTTGGTATGGAAGATTTAAAACTAGTAAGAAATCCTATGGTCAATGGTTAAAATTTAACTAAAGATGATGAATCCCCTTGTGCTAATGAGACATTATACAAATCTATGATCGAAGGACTGCAATATCTAACTCATTCTAGGCCAGTCATATTAAATGTTGTCAGAATTGCTGCAAGATTTCAAGCTAAACCAAAGGAATCACATATAGTTGTTGTCAAAAGAGTTTTTAGATGCTTGAAGGGTACAATTGAATATGGTTTATGGTATGAAAAAAATGATGATTTTACATGTGCATATACTGGTGTTGATTGGGTAGGAAATGTTGATGACGGAAAGAGTACTAGTGGAGATGAATTCTTTTTGGGTAAGAGACTAGTTTCTTTGAATAGTAAGAAGAAGGATTGCATTTCTCAATCTACTAGTGAAGTTGAGTATGTTGTTGTTGCAATAAATAGTAATCAAGATATTTGGATGAAGCGAATGTTGAAGGATATAAGGATAAACGTTGATAAACCTATTGTTATCTACTATGATAACTCTAGTGATATAAACATCTCAAAGAATCATGTGTTACATTTGAAGACAAAGCATATTTCTATCAAGTTTCATGTCTTGAGGGATAAAATGAGTTAAAAGGAAGTGAAACTAGAATTTGTGTCTACTAAGGAACAAATCATTGATATCTTTACAAAGCCTTTGTTGAAGGATACATTTGTGTATCTCAGGCAAAATTATTGGGGTGAAAGGCCCTCCTGATCTAAACTAATGATGTTGAGGATGGCATCAGTCCCAAAAACCTATCAGAGTATCATTCACTGGATTGATGTGTTTGGGGACTACTCCTTAGGGGGGGAAATCTTATGGTTATTTTTGTTTAGTACTAACATTTTTGGCCTTTTGAGGTGATTTTAGTTATTTTTGATGTCTTTGGTCCTTTTCCATTTATGTCAAAGGGGGAGAGGTTGTATGTGAAAAACAAAATTTATTATGCCTTGGTGAGATTGTGTTGATGTTGGATATTTAGAGTGATCATGTGGATATATTAATGACTTTGTACATTGATCAGTTTTTCAATTTGCATGTTTCCATCAATGCCAAAGGGGGGGATTTTTGGAATATTGGTGTGCACATCAGAGTTTGGTTTTTGGGTGTGCTTCCATTCATGTTTTGTCATTGATGTCAACATATTGGTTACTATTTTAGATAGTATGTTTTGTGTGTTTGGTGAAGAAGATTTATGTTGTGCAAGTGCTATATTGAAAATCTTGAGTTTCAATTGTAAGGTGTTGTTCCCTAATGTTTGTAGTTGGTTTAAAGGGGTTCAAAGATGTTGAGATGATAGTTTGAGTGAGTTTTGATCATGTTGATGGTTGATGTAGTTACAGTGTTCTTGTGTACAGAGGTTGAGTATTTGGATCACTACATCTTTTATTTGATTCTTCAGAGGTTGTGAAGCTGGTGGTTACATGGTGCCTTGTCATTATGTTCATAGCTAGTGTTTCTCATGATTCTGAGTACTACAAGTTATCTTTTGTTGTGACAGAGTGTGGTATTTTAGTGTTCCTATTGATCAAAGATGAAGATGAGTTTGGATTTCATTATGATCAGTATTCAAGGTTCTTGTTGGTGTTCTTGGATTGTGTAATGATCGTGTTGTTGGATTGAATTGTTCAAGGTGATCAGATTTTCTATTTTGGGTAGCATGTTAGTGTTTCTTTATTTAGGTCTTAGTCGACTTGATGGAGTAACATGTTGAGATTCTTGATTTTATTTTGGTGATACAATATTTTGTTCAAGTTTGGAGATTTGGGTCCTATGTAAGTCTTAGTCAACTTGATTTGGATCACTTTGGAGACTGAGCTTATTGTTTACATAATTTATTGTAACAGGTCTAGTGGACCTAGTGGTTTATTGTTCTTTGTAAATGGTATAAATGAGAGATAAAAAATTTGTTGAGTAGAGAGAGAGAGATGTGGTAGTATGTGATTATAAGAAGAGTTGTTGTTGCTTGTAAGGTAGAGTTTGTACTTTATTGGAACTATATTGGCATTGGAGATGTTGTTTATCAGTTAGGCTGTAATGGACTGTATGTCCACCTCATTTTAATTGAAGATAGATCGATGAACCCGACTGAGGACCAGCCTTGAGATTGTTTAGTGAGAAGTGAGCTCTGGTCAATGTGTCTAGTGACTAGATTGTAAGCCTGTGGTTGCTTGTGCAACCTTTGTTCTCTATTTTTCTCTTAACTAGGCAGTGCTTTTAACATAGTACACTCATCTTGTGGGTTTTATTCCCATTGGATTTTTCCCTTAACTGGGTTTCCTTGAGAACAAATCTTGGTGTTCTGTGTTATGTGTTGTGGATCTTGCATTTATTGTTTATCTTTCATATCTAGTTGGACAAAGTGTAATTAAATTTATATGGTATGTACAACTGATTCACCCCCCCCCCCTCCTCTTAGTTGTTCTTGCCTCCTTTTGTGGCTAACAAAAATCTCTTTAATTATGTCCTATATATTAATAATGTGCATCTAGAATATGGAAAAATATCCCTACTCCAACATCTCCACTTATAGCAGAAATCCTAGAAGAGGTAACTTTAATAGTTATCCATCCTCCAACAAGTGATCTAGGCCTCATAGCCAGATATTAATATTTTGAAGGATACCCTTTCCTAATTGATGTAGAGAACAGTGGGCCCAAACACATGTCCATTCATCAAGGACAAATTCTTCAATATTTTAGTGAGATACAACTTCTCACATTATTGGTCTCCACCAAAGTCACTATTCCAACTTGCCAACTTAGATCAATTCAAGGATCCTTAAAATTGTTCACACACTCCTCACACTTATAAGACCTATTAATGGTCAGAGCTGCACAAAGGCCAAATTTTCCAAATCTCTAAACTTCCACTCTTCAAAAAAAAAAAATGATCACAACTCAATGTTGATCACACTCTTCAAACTCTGATTATATTCGTAAGACTCATCAAGTCCCTTGAATGTATATTCATCTTCATCTTTTATCCATGACAACACTTTCATGCATATTTTTCCTCACAAAGTCCTCTTAGGACCTCTCACTCCTTCTAGTCCTATCAAATACTCATTATTCACTTACTAAGGCTTCAACAATGCCTCTATCATTATGATTGTCCTATTCCTTTGCAAATAGGATTCTTTCCTCCTACTAAACCCTTGGTCCCTTGAGTTCCCAATCTTCAAACCAATTTAGGTTTTATCCTCCCAACACTAAATCCCATTTCCCTGACAACTTTAGTTCTTATAACCAAGAACACTACTCAATACTTCTATTGTCCAACTTAATTTTATGGACAAAGCCCTCACTTTATCTTTGTCTCTATATTACTATCATAGAGACACTTACAGTCACTTTGCACTGTGCCAAAACACATGAAATATCTTGCATGACCTTCTACCACCTTAGGAATAGGTAGTATACATGTTTCCACATCTCCCTGCCTAACATGGGGGCTTTATCAATGTGAACATAAAAGATATCATTTTTTTCTCGTTGTATACCCTAAACAAGGGTTTGTGAATATTTATTTAAACAAACATATTTCTGTCAAAAGCTGACCAAAGGGAATGCCAAAAATGCAAAAATAATGTGTGTTCAACATTATAACATTCCATATAAATGAACATTCAAAAGGAAATCATGTAGTCTATGAATAAATGTTGGTAACCACTATTAAAATTGTCAAACATACAAAATAAGTAGAAAACCTTTATTGTGTTAATGTTAAATCTCCATACACCAACTCTCCTACCCATGATCAGTCCTTTACATCTTATATATACTCTTTTCAGTCCTTATAATTGAAAAACAACCTCTCTAACTACCCTACAACCATATTTTGATTGGTTTTCTCCTTAATCTTATGTAGTCAACTTTGACAAGAAGTTGTCAACCTTGACAACTTACATGTATTTTTGGATCTTATCATTTTGATATTTCTCAATTACATCATATGGTCTTTCATAAACATTATAAACATAAAACATAAACTAAACCCCTTAATCTACCCTTGAGCCCATATATTAGCCCTTTTAGGCCACATGTGCCTATGTTGGCAATATTCAACCATTTGATTACAAATGACTCAAATATGACTATAAATGGATTTATTAGTCTCATTACATAACAAAAGGATCTTGTATGTATTATTTGGCTTCATATCTTCATGGCTTCCCATGTGACCCAAGTAGGTTCCTTTGGTCCTATGGTACTCCTGCACCATACTCCCCCCATCTTTGAAATGTTTCCAGGTCTCTTGGAAATACCAGCAACGTAAATCATTAGAAAAAACAAAAGCTTCATCTTGACCCTTGGTTTGAACATATCCTCCTTGTGCCATCTTGTCTTGGCTTTTCCTTCCATCACCTAGATCTTCCATGTCTCCTTGATCTTTACCTTAGGTTTTCCTCCTCTTGGAAAATTGTGAACCATCTGCTACCCATTACTTCCCATCAACAACTTCTTAATCTCAAACACCTCTATTGTTGTATATATATGCAACTCCACCAAAAAATCTTTCCAAATAAACTCCTCTATCTGGACACCATCAACATACCCTATCTCCATGCTTGGAGAATATACAACCTCTTGAGCCCTTTAATGGCCCAACACCACCATAACCATATCATTCTCAGTATTGGCCCAATCCCTTGAGACCAAATAAATATTCACCAACTGATGCCACTCCTTTTTTCATACCAAACTATCATCAACTTTCATGGCTACATCATGATCCTCCTCACATCCTATAATAGGATTTCTTTTCATAATACTCTTACTTTCCTTAGTCATCATCTTCCTTTTTTTCACTATCCCTTGCATAGGCCATATCATCTTTTTCTTGACATTCAAGTGCCAACTCTTGTCTTTCTCCACTGGTCCTTCCAACCAGGGTCTCCACTTTTATTCCCACTCTTTTTTATCCCTCTTATCCTTCTCTATGATTTTTTCAATATTATCCATCCTTGCCAGATTTTCCTCTAATGCTTTCCTCAATATTCTCAATTCCTCTTGTATATTTCCCTCTTCTTATTTCCTCATATCTTCTTCCTCTCTTTTTTTCTTCCCATTATTCATCAACTCCTTCAATGATTTAAATGCCTGTAGCATTTCCCTCTCTGATCTTATCAAAGTCATATTCTCCTTGCAAGGATCTAATCCCTTGATCTGATACCACTATGATGTAGAGAAAAGTGTGCCCAAACACATGTCCATTCATCAAGGACAAATTCTTCAATCTTTCAGTGAGATACAACTTCTCACATTATTGGTCTCCACCAAAGTTGCTATTCCAACTTGCAAACTTGAATCAATTCAAGGATCCTTCAAACTATTCACAAACTCCTCACACTTCTAAGACCTATTAATGGTTAGATCCACACAAAGGAAAACTTTACCAAATCTCAAAACTTCCACACTTCAAACAAAAAACTATGATCACAACTCAATGTTGATCACACTCTTCAAACTCTAATTGTACTCATAAGACTCATTGTTCTTAAGTCCCTTGACTGTATATTCATCTTCATTTTTTATCCATCAAAACACTTTCATGACTCTTTTTCCTCACAAAATCTTCTTAGGACCTCTCACTCCCTCTAGTCCTATTAAACACTCATTATTCACTTACTAGGGCTCTAACAATGCCCCTATCATTATTACTGTACTATTCCTTTTCAAATAGGATTCTTTCCTCCTACTAAACCCTTGATCCCTTGAATTCCTAATCTTGAAACCACTATAGGATTTTTCCACCCAACATTAACTCACATTTCCCTAAAAGATTTAGTTCTTCTAACCAAGAACACTACTCAATACTTGTACTAGCCAACTTAATTTTAGGGATAAAGCCCTCACTCTATCTATGTCTCTATATTACTATCACAGAGATAGTTAAAATCACTTTTTATTATGAAAAAAGTACATAAAATATCTTTCATGACCTTTTTCCACCTTAGGGATAGCTAATATACATGTTTCCCAATATATATATATCACATTTTGTTTTCTCATTGTATACCCTCGACAAGGGTTTGTGATAGTTTATTTAAACAAAGATCTTTATGTCAAAAGTCTACCAAATGGGATTCCACAACCACCAAAATGATGTGTGTTAAATGTTATTTCATGCCATATAAATTAATATTCAAAACGAAATCATCTAGTCTATGAATAAATGTTGGTAACCAGTGTTAAAACTGTCAAACATACAGAATAAGCATAAATAAATGTATTGATGTTAAATCTCCATACATCGACTCTCTTGTCCATGATTAGGATTTTACATCTTATATAGAATATTTTCAGTCCTTAGAACCAAAAACAAACTTTTCTCGCTACCCTACAACCATATTTTGATATTGTTTCTCCTTAATCTCATGCTGTCAACTTTGACAACAAGTTGTCAACCTTGAAAACTTACATGTATTTTTGGATCTTATGATACCAATTATTAGTAATAACTCAGAGGGGGGGGTGAATCAGTAGCCTCAAAAATATTCCAATAATCAACCCTTAAAACTTAGTACCACAATATTCCACCTCTAGTTATCTTCAGTCCTATAAGATGAATGCCTCCAAATACTTATATCAATTTACTACTGCTCAGAATGCTTTGTAAAAACCTTCTACTGTATGTTTACCGAATAATAGTCTATTAATTTACCAAAAGACAGTAAATTATCTAGAGTATACCGATCAATCCAGTTAAGTTAAGCGTAATGCAAAACACTAAAGTAATGACTCATAAACACATTGACACATAGATTTTTAACGTGGAAACCTTGTTAAGAGGAAAACCACTTGGGACCGGTAACCCAAAATTTTCACTCTTCTGAAGTGAGCTCGGTGAAGAGCCAACCCCGTTAAAGATTACAAATGCATTGTTAGGTGTGACCTTGTTAGAGGATTTAAAAGTTTAGTCTCTCACTTGATATCGGGCATCTCTATGCTACCATCTTTGATCAAACACTCACTTGGCCTGTCAATTGGTATCTGGAATCTCATGCTATCTTCATGATCAAAATTTTTGATACTCCTTGGGATGTATCTCAATATAGAAAAGATCTTTAAATCCCACTCAGTTAAGAGACTTTCTAAATCAATGGTTAAACTGAAACAATATGATATGTTCACATATACAACTTATACTTGCAGATTTTCAGATCTATTGTAATCTCATAAAACTATTCTTATCAATATAACTCCATTTATACCTTTGCTCCACTTTGATTATGCTCAGTGATATTGTGCTCTATTTCTCGATGTCCGCTGAAAACTTTAGCTCTTTCCTTAGCTTGTTGATCAGCACTGTATGAAGTTGATCTTCATCAGTTTCTCTTCAGCATCCTCTTTTTATTTCACTCCCCTTGATCCATAATGAATCAAGTTTGTCTCTTAAATAGACATGATGCCACCATTTTTAGGTTCTTGATTTTCTTGATCTTGGTGTGATCCACAATTCTTGCCAATTAGATTTAAAGAAAACCTCTTGCTTTATCTCACTAAGATCTTCTTGCTAACTGGACAAAATAGCTTTAAATCAATTACTTATCTCTGGCTTATCTTGTCGATGAAAATAATGATAACGACCAGTTAACTCTATATTTAGCTCTGCCAGCTAGATATTTTATCATTTCTAAACTCCAGTTATTTTTGGTGTTTAACTCTTTGATAGCGTCGGTCAATACTCTAGTTCTCCTCGGGCTTCTTCATTGGTTTACACTATGTTTCTGGCCGTTGGGTATGCTTGTGATTATGCTCGTCGATAATGCTCATTGGTGTTCTTGCTCAAGTATCACTATTACTTGACTGTCGGTGATCTCTATCCATCGGGTTTCACTGACCGTTGGTGTTTGTAGTCACTTTGTGAATACTTGTCTTTTATGCATTACAGAAAGCATAATCTCTTTCTCTCTAATTCTTTGATGTCAACTTGATATAATCTAATCGGTTATAATCAAAGTTGTTATTAATAACTGAGAGGAGGGGTGAATCAGTGGCCTCAAAAATATTCCAATAATTAACACTTAAAACTTAGTACCATAATATTATACATCTAGTTATCTTCAGTCGTATAAGATGAAATCCTCCAAACACTTTTATCAAATTACTACTTCTCGGAATGATTTGTAAAACCTTCTACTGTATGTTTACTGAATAGCAGTTTGTTAATTTACTAAAATACAGTAAATTATCTAGAGTATACCGATCAATCTAGTTAATATAAGTGTAATGCAAAACACTAAAGTAATGACTCATAAACACATTGACACATTGATTTTTAACGTGGAATCCCTGTTAAAGGAAAAACAACTTGAGATCGGTAACCCAAAATTTTTGCTCTTCTGAAGTGAGCTCGGTGAAGTTCCAACCCTTTTAAAGGTTACAAACACACTGTTAGGTGTGACCTTGTTAGAGGATTTAAAAGTTTAGTCTGTCACTTGATATCAGGCATCTCTATGCTACCATCTTTGATCAAACACTCACTTGGTCTGTCAATTGGTATCTAGCATCTCATGCTATCTTCATGATCAAACTTTTTGACACTCCTTGGGATGTATCTCAATATAGAAAGGATCTTTAAATCCCACTCAGTTAAGAGACTTTCTGAATCAATGGTTAAACTAAAACAATATGATATGTTCACATATACAACTTATACTTGCAGATTTTCATTTCTATAGTAATCTCATAAAACTATTCTGATCAATATAACTCTATTTATACCTTTACTCCACTTTGATTCTTCTTAGTGATGATGTGCTTTGTTGCTCGGTGTCTGCAGAAAACTTTAGCTCTTTCCTCAGCTTGTTGATTAGCACTATATGAAGTTTCTCTTCAGCATCCTCTTTTTCATTCAGTTCCCTTGATCCATAATGAATCAAGTTTATCTCTTAAATAGACATGATGTCACCATTGTTAGGTTCTTGATTTTCTTGATCTTGGCATGATCCACAATTCTTGCCAATTATATTTAAAGCAAACCACTTGTTTTATCTCACGGAGATCTTCTTGCCAACTGGACAAAATAGCTTTAAATCAATTACTTATCACTGGCTTATCTTGTCGATGAAAACAATGATAACTACCATTTAACTCTATATTTAGCTCTGCCAGCTAGATATTTTTTTGTTTTTGAACTCTATTTATTTTTAGTTTTTAACTCTTTTATAGCGTTGGTCAACACTCTAGTTCTCCTCGGGCTTCTCTGTCGGTTTACACTATGTTTCTGGCCATCAAGTATGCTTATGATTCTGCTCATCGGTAATGATCGTCGGTGTTCTTGCTTGGGTATCACTATGACTTGACTATCGATGATCTCTATCCATTGGGTTTCACTGACCGTCAATGTTTGTAGTCACTTTGTGAATACTTGTCTTTTATGCATTAAAAAAAGTTTAATATTTTTCTCTCTGATTCTCTGAAGTCTTTGACACTTTGATTATAACCGATTAGATTATATCAAGTTGACATCAATGACAATACAATCCATTAACTGATTTAATGTCTTTCATTATCCTTCTACATTTTGGTTATCAACTTAACATCTTCAAACATTCAATCAGTTACATGTCATCAATATCTCCCTTTGGCATTGATGGCAACATACTACATTATCATACTATACTATCACTAATACAATATGAAATATACAGTTTTATCAAGCTTTCCTAATGTAACTATTACAAATGTCTGGCTCTTGGTAAGCTCAAAAATAGCTTAGATTTGTTTCCTATAGAGTGGTTGTCTTCAATCTTCAATCCCTTTAATCCCTTCAATGGATAGATGTATCATCTGATATCTCTGTTTTGATATGTGCTCTGCCTTGACTGTTCCTCTTCTTGATAATCTTTTCCATTGACAACAATCTTTCTCTTTGTCTGAACTCTCTCCCTTTGTTACTTCTCTCCCTTAGATGGATATTTCATGTGTAATCAATTTCTCTCCCTTAGAATATTGATTAACTCTTCCTTTATGGTTCTTAGGAACTTCTCTTCATGGATAATTATATAATCTCTCCCTTTGTATGATAAAGCAAATCTCTCTTTTGTATGATGATTCTGTCTTATGATAATGAGATATTTCTCTCCCTTTTGTATGATAATGAGAACATCTCTCCCTTTGACAAAAATGCCAAAAAAACATACTTCTCCTTGTTTTATCATCTATATCATGTTCTATTCCTTTGCATAATATATTCCTTGAATTTCCCTATCCATCAGCAATACAAAGTTCTGATTTTTGGTGTAGATATGTACCTTGCAATGTACAGATGTATTTGTTGTTGTTCATCTCAATGTTTTCATCAACATGATTGATATTCAGATCTAGTATAGGCTGATGCAACCTTCTAGTCAGATTACTCACCGATAGACAAGGGTTGGACCCCTAATCTCTATCTCAAGTACTCAAAAGTATCCTTCGGTAATGGCTTGGTGAATATATCAGCTAATTGTTCCTTTGATTGAACATATTCCAGTGTCACTTCTTTTTCTTTCACCTGTTCTCTTAGATAGTGATACTTGATAGCAATATGCTTAGTCTTAGCATGCATGACTAGATTCTTAGAAATGTTTATTGCACTAGTGTTATCACATTAGATAATTACTAGTTCAAGGATCTTCATATGCATACCTTCCAGCAATTGTTTGATCCATGAAATATTGGAGCAATTTTCAACAGCGGCTACATATTTTGCTTCTACAGTAGACTAAGAGATGCATCCTTGCTTCTTTCTTATCCATGTGACAAGTCTATCACCCATGAAGAATGCTCCTCCAGTTGTGATCTTTCGGTCATCAATATTTCTAGCCCAATCAGCATCTGTATAGACTTGTAGTTCAAATTTTCATTCTCTTTTGTACCATAAGCCATAGTCCTCGGTGTTCTTCAGATATCTTAGAATTCTTTTGACAATAGTCATATGTGATTCTTTGGGATTAGTAGAGAATCTTGCAACTATCCCTACTACATGTGCTATATCTGGTCTGGTGTGAACAACATACATCAGTTTGCCAATCATTGATCTCTATAAGGTTTGGTTTACCTCATTTGTCTTGTCTTATTTTGTCAGCTTGCATCCAGTAGCCATAGGTGTTCCAACTGGTTTGGAATCTTCCATCTTGAATATCTTTAGCACTTCCTTGATGTATTTGGACTGAGTGATGTATATGCTTGTATCTTGTTGAAGAATCTATAGACCAAGAAAGAATTTGATCTCTCCAAACATAGACATTTCAAATTCCTTACTCATTTCATTAGCAAAGGTTTTGCATAACAATTCATTTCCTCCAAAAATGATATCATCAACAAAAATTTCAGCAAGTAGAATATTACCATCGGTATCTTCTTTTAAGTATAGATTTTTATTTTCACTTGTTCTAACAAATTTTAAGCTAATGAGATATGAGTGAAGTCTTTCATACTAGGCTCTTGGTGCTTGTTTGAATCCATACAAGACTTGATGTAGTCTACATACCATGTTTCTCTTGTCTAGATCAACAAACCCTTCTGGTTGTTCAATGTATACCTCTTCTTCTAGTATTCCATTTAGGAATGCAGATTTGACATCCATTTGGTATACCTTGAATCCTTTAAATGCAGCATAAGCAAGTAAGATTCTAACTCCTTCTAGTCTAGCAATGGGTGCAAAGGTTTCACCATAATCAATACCTTCTTCTTGTGCATATCCCTTGCATAATAATCTTGCTTTGTTTCTAGTGACTTCTCCATTCTCATTCATCTTTTTATGAATATCCATTTGGTACCAATGAAATTCTTGTCATCTGGTCTTAGTACTAGTGTCCATGTATTGTTCTTCTCAATCTGTTCTATTTCTTCATTCATAGCACTGACCCATTCTTCATTCTCAAGTGCATTGTTAACAGATTTAGGCTCAAAATCACAAAGTAAACATCTGGT
>MU224170.1:946344-986833 GCA_018584345.1 Thuja plicata | reverse complement strand
TTTATCATGTTGTCAAAGTTCACATGACACAATATTTTGTGCCACAACCATATGTCTTCATTTCTAGCCATCAAACAAGTGGTGTTAGTGTCATCAAGATAGAAAAGGTTACCTTTTGTCTACTCACCGGTACCAATCAACCTTCCCGATTCATTGTAGATCTTTGTCTTCTTATTTTCAAATGCTACTTTGTGACCTAAATTGTTCAACTGAGAAACACTTAACAAATTATAGTTGAGTCCTTTTACCTAGTAGGCATTTTCACACTTAATTAGGTTATTCAACATTATGGTTCCTTTACCTTCAACTAGACAAGGTGTATCATTTCCCATTCTCACTGAACCACCATTATAGTATTCAAAAGTCTCAAACTTTTGTTTATCACCGGTCATATGGTGAGTGCAACCACTATCTATGATCTAGACATCATTTTTACTAACGTTAGATATGAGTGTAGTTTCTACATACCTTTCTTCATCTTCATCTAAATCATCCTTCATGGCTACAAATACCATCTCGATGTCTTCTTCCAATTCGGTGTCAGTATCATCAACTCTATTCTCAACTAGGTAACAAGCTTTCTTCCCTTTGTCCTTGTAGTCTCTAGTATCTCTCTTGTTAGATTGTTGGTTGCTTCGGTAATCTCTATTATCACCTTTATCAAAATTCTTCTCAAATGATCTGTCATTTCCTATGTCATCTTTTCTTTGGTTTGGACATCTTGCAGAAAAGTGTCCAACCTCTTTAAAATTGAAACATACAAGTGGTAATTTACCTTTGTATCTATCTTTGCCTCTTTGCAATCTTCTTTCCATTAGTGCTTCAATTTCATCAAGTTCTTGATCCTCATTATCACTGTCACTATCATTTCTAACAGCATGTCTATGACTTGAGTTACTTATCTTTAGAGAAGATTTGAATGCAGATTCTATAGATGGTAAGACACTATTGTCACGGTTATTTATCTCAAATGAAATTAGTCTACCAATCAGACTATCTAGAGTAACTGTATTGTTTGCAACTTCTCTCATTTCTTGATTAGAAAAAACTCTAACAGCATAAACATGCAATAAGGTTCTTAAGATTTTGCTTACCACTGTCTCCTCTTCAAGTACACCTCCAACTTCTCGGATAGCATTTACTACCTCTTTGATTATGCAGCTATACTAAGTAATGTTTTCTCCTTCTTTCATCCTTAGGTCATCAAACCTCCCTCTTAGGATTTCTACCTTTGCTCTGAGTACATTGGCATCTCCTCCATGTACAAGCTTCAACTTATCCCACATTTGCTTTGCACAGGTGCAGGTTTTGACATCTTCAAACTCAGCATCGGAGAGTGATGATGCAAGTTCTATCATCATGCAGTTATGATCATGCTTGACTCTTAATTTCTCAAGAGTGTGAGGTCATGTAGGAAACACATATTCAATATCTAAGTATTGAACAATATCACTTCCAATACCTAATAAGTGGAGTCTTATTTTACTTTTCCATGATGCAAACTTATCTTTATTCAACTTGGGCACATCTCAAATGTTCATCTTGTGATCTTTTGCTTGAGTTGTTAAACTCCCTTTCTAAGAACACAAGCTCGGATACCAATTGTTAGTAATAAATGAGAGGGGGGGTGAATCAGTGGCCTCAAAAATATTCCAATAATCAACCCTTAAAACTTAGTACCACAATATCATACCTCTAGTTATCTTCAGTCCTATAAGATGAATGCCTCCAAACACTTTTATCAAATTACTACTGCTCGGAATGCTTTGTAAAACCTTCTACTGTATGTTTACTGAATAGCAGTCTATTAATTTACTGAAAGACAATAAATTATCTAGAGTATATCGATCAATCCAATTAAGTTAAGTGTAATGCAAAACACTAAAGTAATGACTCATAAACACATTGACACATGGATTGTTAACATGGAAACCATGTTAAGGGAAAAACCACTTGGGACCAGTAACCCAAAATTTTTACTCTTTTGAAGTGAGCTCGGTGAAGATCCAACCATGTTAAAGGTTACAAATACAGTGTTAGGTGTGACCTTGTTACAGGATTTAAAAGTTTAGTCTGTCACTTGATATCGAGCATATCTATTCTACCATCTTTGATCAAACACTCACTTGCCCTATAAATTTTTATCTGGAATCTCATGCTATTTTCATGATCAAACTTTTTTATACTCCTTGGGATGTATCTCAATATAGAAAGGGTCTTTAAATCCTGCTTGGTTAAGAGACTTTTTGAATCAATAGTTAAATTGAAACAGTATGATATATTCACATATACAAGTTATACTTGCAAATTTTCAAATCTATTGTAATCTCATTAAACTATTCTGATCAATATAACTCTATTTATACCCTTGCTCCACTTTGATTCTACTTGGTGATGTTGTGCTCTATTGGTCGATGTCCACGGAAAACTTTAGCTCTTTCCTCAGCTTGTTGATCAACATTGTATGAAGTTTCTCTTCATCAGTTTCTCTTCAGCATCCTCTTTTTCATTCACTCCCCTTGATCTGTAATGAATCAAGTTTCTCTTAAATAGACATGATTTCACCATTGTTAGGTTCTTGATTTTCTTGATCTTGGTGTGATCCATAATTCTCGCCAATTAGATTTAAAGCAAACCTCCTATTTTATCTCGCTGAGATCTTCTTGCCAACTAGACAAAATAGCTTTAAATAAATTACTTATCTCTGGCTTATCTTGTCAATGAAAACAATGATAACTACCAGTTAACTCTATATTTAGCTTTGCGAGCTAGATATTTTGTCATTTCTGAACTCCAGTTATTTTTGGTGTTTAACTCTTTGATAGCGTTGGTCAACACTCCAAACCTCCTCGGGCTTCTCCGTCGATTTACACTATGTTTTTGGTCATCGGGTATGCTTGTGATTCTGGTCATCTGTAATGCTCATCGGTGTTCTTGCTCGGGTATCACTGTGACTTGATTGTCGATGATCTCTATCCGTCAGGTTTCACTGACCATTGGTGTTTGTAGTCACTTTGTGAATACTGTTAGTAATAACTGAGAGGGGGGGTGAATCAGTGGCCTCAAAAATTTTTCCTTTAATCACTAACCACCAATCAAATACATCTCAAATTATAAATTCCCTGCAAGATGCATGCCATGAAATGCTTATAATAATTAACTGTCTGTCGGTTTTCCTTTTCTGACCTTATTCTCCTTGATTACCGATAAGCAGCAAAACTATTTACCGATACTCAATAAATATGCAGAGTATACCAATCAATCCAGAAATGCATATGTGAAATGTAAAACAGTAAAGTAATAAACCATACACACATAACACATGGATTTTAATGTGGAAACCCTGTTAAGGGAAAAAACCACAGGGACCAGTACCCCAAATTTTCATTCTTCTGAAGTGAGCCCTGTTAGGAGCCAACCCTGTTATAGGTTACAAACACACTATTAGGTGTGACCTTGTTAGAGGATTTTATACATAGAGGTTGTCACTTAGTATCGGGAAACTCAGTTTGCTACCATCCTAGAATCAACCTCCTTCTTAGATTGTCAATAGGCTTTAGGCAAATCTAGTGCTACTTTCATGAATCAACCTTTTTGGCACTCCTTGGGATGTACCTCAATATATAGAAGATTGTTAAGTCCTGCTCTGTTAAGAGACTTGATGCTTCAATGGTTAAACTGAAACATAATGACCTATTTCTAATGCAACTTGAATTTCAGATTTTTAGATCTATTTAAGTACATTACCTCTCTGATCAATGTATCAATTCAATTCTTTGTGCTCCACACTTTCTGCTCTGTGATGTTGTGCTTCACTATTCGTCGGTGTCTGTAGAATTCTTTATCTCTCCTTCATCTTGATTGATCAGGACTGTATGAAGTTATCCTTCATCAGTTTCTCTTCAGCATCCTCTTTCTATTCACTCCCCTTCCCATGTATGTGATTACAGAAATGAATTATGCTTGCCTCTTATATAGACATGATATTCCTTAATTCTTGATTCTTAATTCTTGATTCTTGGCATGAAAAACAATCCAGCCAATCTGATTTAAAGCATAACTCCTGATTTATCTTGTAGTTATCTTCTTGCCAACTGTAAAAAATTTCTTTAAATCAATTACTTAACTCTGGTTGAATAAAACAAATAAAACAACTAGTTAAGTCTATCCTTAAGCTCTGCCAACTAGATATTTTGTCATTTTCTAAACTCTCTGTCCTGTCAGTCAACTCTTCAATTAGGTGTCGATGATAACTGTCAGTTTCATCGGTGTGACTCCAGTCAGCTTTGGGATCTCCGTCCATCGAGCATCATTGGATTTTACTCATCGGGTAACTCTATTTTTAGTTTGTTGGGCATCCTGTGATTTTGCTTCATCAGGAAACACTGTCTTCTACTCATCAGGGATCACTATGACTTTTGTTCTTTGGCTTTACCGATGGTGTGCACTCCGTCGGTGTTGTCTATCACTTAGTGAATACTTGACTTTTATGCATTGTTGAAAGAATAACCTTTGTTCTATTGATTCTCTAAAGTCTTTGGCATTATGTACATGACCATATAGATGATATCAAGTTGACATCAATGACAATATAAACCATTAACCGATTTAATGCCTTGCATTATCTTCAAATTAATCATTATCAAACATTCAATCAGTTACATGTCATCAAATACTTGTCTTTTATGCATTACAGAAAGCATAATATTTTTCTCTTTGATTCTCTGAATTCTTTGACACTTTTATTTTAACTAATTAAAGATTATATCAAGTTGACATCAATGACAATACAATCCATTAACTGATTTAGTGTCTTGCATTATCCTTCTGCATTTTGGTTATCAGCTTAACATCTTCAAACATTCAATCAGTTACATGTCATCAATTTATATTTTCTCAATTATATCATATAGTATTTCATAGACCTTATTAATATAAAACATAAACTAAACCCCTCAATCTACCATTGAGCTCATACATTAGCCCTTTTAGGCCACATTTACCTATATTGGCAATATTCAACCATTTGATTGCAAGTGACTTAAATATGACTATAAATGGCTTTATTAGTCTCATTTCATAACAAAAGGACCTTGTAGGTATTATTTGGATTCATATCTTCATGGGTTTTCATGTGAACAAAGTGGTGTCCTTTGGTCCTATGGTGCTCCTCCACCACTAGTAAGCCTTCAACTCTTCCATTTCTTGAGAGGCTAAATAAACAAAATATTGAGAATGCACTTAATTTTTGATGAGCTATAACTGATTGAATGTTTGAAGATGTTAAGTTGATGATCACCAAGACACAGTAAGTTAATGCAAGACATTAAATCAGTTAATATATTGTATTTTCATTGATTTCAACTTGATATAATCTGTATGGTCATGTACATACTACTAAAAGACTTCAAAGAACCAATGAATCAAAGGTTATGCTATCAGTACTGCATAAAAGTTAAGTATTCACAAAGTGACTGTATACACCGATGGACAGAACAAACCAATGAGAGAAAATTCACAGTGTTACCCAAAGAGAAAAAGCACAGCATTACCAACGAGCAAAGTCATAGTGTTACCCGACAAGCAAAGCACGGTGTTACCCAACAGACAGAATTACAGTGTTGCCCGACAGATAGCAAGACGGACGGAGATCCCGAAGACAACTGAAGTCCCACCAAGGGAATAGTCAGTTGTCACCAATGAATAAGTGAATTATTGACTGACAGAACAAAGATTTTAGAAATGACAAAAGGCTTAGCTGTCAAGAGCTAAATATAGACTTAACTGGTACTTATCATTATTTTAATCAACAAGATAAAGCCATAGATAAGTAAATGATTTAAAGCTACTTAGTCCAGTTGGCAAGAAGACCTCTATGAGATAAAATGGGACTTTTTCTTTAAATCTAATTCGCAAGAATTGTGGATCACGCCAAGATCAAGAAAGCCAAGAAATGGTGAAATCATGTCTATATAAGAGACAAGCTAATTCAATATGAATTAGGGGAGTGACCAGAGAATAGATGCTGAAGATATTTTGAAGGAGAAGAAAGTCTTCATTCAGACCTGATCAATCAAGCTAAGGAAAGAGCTAAATTCTGTAGACACCGATGAACAGTGATACAACATCACAGAGTACAACAGTGTGGAGAAAAGGTATTGAATTGATAACATTGATCAGAAAGGTAATGCACTTACAATAGATCTGTAAATCTGCAATTCTAGTTGTATATGTGAACAGATCAATTTACTATTCCAATTTAACCATTGAAGCATCAAGTCTCTTAACCGAGCAGGACTTAAAAGTTTTTTCTAATTGGGATACATCCCAAGGAGTATCAAAAAGTTTGATCATACAAAGTAGCATTAGATATGCCCGATACCTATTGACATGCCAAGTGAGTGTTTGATCAAGGATGGTAGCATTAGATGCCAGATACTCAGTGACAAATTATTCATTTAAATCCTATAGCAAGGTCACACCTAACAGTGTGTTTGTAACCTTTAACAGGGTTGGCTCCTCACCGAGCTCACTTCAGAAGAGTGAAAATTTGGGTTACTAGTCCTTGTGGTTTTTTCCCTTAACAGGGTTTCCACGTTAAAAATTCATGTGTTAATGTGTTTATGATTCATTACTTTATTGTTTTTCATTTCACATAAGTAAATCTGGATTGATCGATATACACTAGTTATTTACTGTATTTCGGTAAATAGAAAGACTGCTAATCGGTAAAAGTAAGAATGAGGTTTGAAAGAGTAATCCGAGCAGTAGTCATTTGTTATTAATATTTCAAGGCAATCATCTTGTAGGACTGAAGGTAACTAGAGGCTTATAAATGTGGTAATAAGTTTTTGGGTTGATTTAAGGATTAATTTTTGAGGCCACTGATTCAACCCCNTTCCCCCCCCCCCCCCCCCCCCCCCCCCTCTTAGTTATTCTAACAATTTTAACTTCATGGACCAACTAAATAATCTTACTACAAGAATTCCTCTATTCTGAGAAAGAAAGGATTTTATTATAAGAATATGAATTCCTCTATTTTTGGTAAGAAAGCATTTAGGAAAGCCTAGTGATTCTCCTCTATGATCATCATCTAAATGTAATGAGTGATAACTATTTCATTCTTTCTTATGAGATGGTTCTTTAGAACCACTACTCATGAAACATGGGTCAATGATTCTGACTCGAAAACTACATAATTGAATCCTTATAGAAATATCATAACTTGACTTGTTGTAGAAAATAAATCCTACTTATCACTTGACGAGAAAAAGGGTCTCTATAATGAGTAGTTCATAAGGCATAAAACTTGTTGAATGTTTTGAAAATGGGGTATCAAGCTAAGTGGGCTTAATCTCGAAGGTAACTCCATGGTGAAGTGCACTTTCATTGGAGTATTATTGGAATGGGTGACCTCCCAAGAAGGCCTAGTTATTTATCTCTGTGAGAATAACCTAGATGGAATGACTGATAAGTGTTCTATTCATTCTCATAATAGATGGGTTCTTGTGAACCACTACTCATCAAATATGGGCCAATGAGTTTTACTCAAAAACTAAACAATTGAATTGTGATAGAAACATCATAATATGACTTGTTTTGAAAAAAGATCTCCTACTTATTACATTATGAGCTAAAGGGGATCTATAAATGAATGTTTCATAAGGAATAACATGCTAAATGTTTTATAAATAGGTTATAAAGATAAGTGGGCTCAAACTTTGAGGGAATCCTGTGGTTAAGCATACTTGATCTAGAGTAGTACTCATATGGGTGACCTCGCGAGAAGACCAAATGATTTACGTCTATGAGCATCACCAAGATGTAATTATTTATAAGAGTTCCATCCATTCTCATTGGAGATGGGCTCTTGTGAACCACTACTCATGAAACATGGCTCAATGAGTTTGACTTTAAAACCACACAATTGAGTCTTGATAGCAATATCATAATTTGACTTGTTGTGGAAATATATCCTAATTATCATTTAATGAGCTAAATGTAATATATAAAAAATGGTTCATAAGGCAAACTACTTGTTGAAAGTTTTGCAAATGGGATATCAAGCTAAGTGAGCTTAACCTTAGAGGGAACTCCAAGGTTAAGCACACTTGAGTTGGAGTAGTACTAGGATCAGTGACCTCCCAAGAAGGCCTAGTGCTTTGATTTTGTGAGCATCAACTAGATGCAATGAGTTATAAGTAATCCATTAATTCTAATCAAAGATGGGTTCTTGTGAGCCACTAATCGTGAAACATGGGTCAATGAGTTTTACTCAAGAACTACATAGTTGAATCCTGATAGCAATATCATAATTGGACTTTTTGTCTAAAATATCTCCTACTTATCTAAAGAAAGGATTTTCCCATATACAATAAAACTATTAAAGAAATGTACATCAAGAAACCTAGTAGAAAGAGGAAGGATCCTAGACAATAGTGCATGTTGTGGGAAAGATAGAAGATATTATGCTAGGAAGCCTTGTTATTCATAGGTATACTATTCCAGGCAAATCATATGGTCAATATTAAAATTAATGACACATTGATACTAAACACATTGATTGATCTTGGATCTTCCATTAATTTTATGACAAGAGAAACCATGTAGAACCTACAGCTATCAAATTTAATGTCAACACCAATAGTTGTATAGATAGTAGATAGACCCACTGTAAAACCAAAGGGAATAGTGGAAGACCTAGTCATAACATTGCACTGATGGGAGTACCAATTAGAATTCATGATCTTGCAAGGATGGTCTAGGTAGCTACCTATTCCTCCTTGATAGACCATAACTTTCCATTAAGGATACCTTTACAATATGCAAATAAGGAGAAATGATTATTTTAAAAGATAAAATTACAAAGAAACTAATATGATACCCACCATCCTAACCACATCAAGATTTTGACTCAACAAAATAGACTAACTTAGGAGATAATGAGGATGATTCATTGTAGACCCTTATGATCAATGGAAAAATTCATATGCTTCAATTGCAAGATGGGGATATTGTTTTATCATATGTAATCCAAAATTATTACAATAGGGATCTAGATAACCTTACTTGTTTAGCATTTTCTTCCTATCCAATGCATACTATACTTCCTATAGCATTGTCAGAACACTATTTTTCCACTTCAACATTGTTACATAAGATACTTTACCATACCACTAAATAGGGGGTTACATGCGTTATTTTCAAACAATGGATAGATAGTTAGGCATGACACCTCAACTTAGAGACCTATTGTCTTTATTGGGTAGCTATCAAATTCTACCATTAAAACTCATTTACTTATCAACCCATAGATGTTTGACTTGAAATGGGACAACATAGTTTGTGCACTAAGACATACCTAGAGCTATGCAACTCTTTCTTTAAATAATTGAAATATTTAACTAGATATCATAAAGGAAATATAGTAAATGACTTAACCATTATATGTTATAAAAGAAATAAACTAAAACTCATGTTGAAACAATAATTTATCAACTAGAAAAGATAGATACTCAATTTTTCCTTGGTTATAGGAACAACCACAGAGTTACATTTGTGTGGCTACACAGATAGTCAACTACTAAACTACTAGAAATAAAGAAGAAATGTCTAAGATTGATCTAAAAAAATAAAATAAGTATAATCCTCACCAAGTGGATCCCATTGTGTGAGTCTTCTTAACATTTAACTAGAACCTCAGAGACTAAACATCCAAAGAAATGTTATCCACTCATGATAATAATGGAGAATAACTAAACTTGAACTTTATTCAAAAATGCTTAAACAATAAATAGTATAACTACCTAACTACTTCATAAACTCAATTCCTTACAACTAGGAAGACCACTTTTATTAAAAATATGAAATCAAGAACAAGAAGGAAAAATAGAGAAGGACTCTATTTTAGTGATCATTTCACATCATAATTTCCCTATATTTTCTCTACCTTCAAGCATGGTAAATAAATAAGAAAATAAATGGTCTTCTAACTGATCAAAGGAGTCCCATGTAGTTGCAACAAATGGATTGTTGTCCATAAAAATGTTTACTCCTTCCTATTTTTTTTTCTTGGCCTTTTCAAAATAATTACCCTATATTGGTGATGATGTTACTCCAGCTTAGCTTCATTTTGACTTTTTGAAATAGTTGCATCGACAAGGTTAGCACACATAGATTTTAACACATTCATCATAACTTGAAATACAACACTAAACATTATTTTTTTGAAATAATAGGTACTGAGAGGGGGGTGAATCAAAACTAATAAAACTTTTATACTTTTACATATACCTTTAGACATCAGCAAAATAAAGTTCCAAACTATGAAGCATGTAATTATAATTGTAAATAAAAAGTGCAGTGAGTGAAATGACAAGACATCCACACACATAACACTCAGATTTTTATCATGGAAACCCTTGTTCAAAGGGAAAAACCATTGTGGGGATGAAACCCACAATATTCTCACTACAATAGAAAAGATTTTTGTTGAGCATTGTTTTGACACAATCCAACTTGCTAGGATCTCGAGATTTGATTTCCTCTCTTGAAAGAATAAGAGAGTTATTCCCAAGGTTCTCTGGGGTCAGGTCACAACCTTCTTGGTTACTCAGTTGAAGATAAATGTGAATGTTCACGAGGAGGCCTTTCCTAGTACATTCAAGACATCAAACTGCAAGACAATCTTTAGTAATTTTTTGGGTATTTTCCATTTTAACATATATGGGTTTTGTAAATAAAATGCAATTTTGTATTTTCCAAGATGTTGAGACTTTTAGAATTGAAAATAGAATTTGAAGAGATTTAAAGTAACGAGGAATTTAAAAAAAAGTGCTAAAAATGAAATCCTACAGACATAAACCGTTGTAAATCCTTCCTTGTGAATTGAATGGTGAAGAGATTTGAAACAAACCCACGAAGCATAAATCAGACCAAGTCACAATTCAATACCCCACAGAAGCAAGTGTTTGGAGAGAAGATGAATTCACTCGTGCAAGATATTCAAAATCTATCAAATCATGAAGCCACCAAGGTGTGCGCACCCACGAGATGGATTTACCATAAAACCCAAAGATGAACTCATCCACGCATTCATCACAGCAAGGTAAATAAACAACAGCAAATTCCAACTAAAAGAAATGAGAATCTGAAGCACAATAAACAAGAGGCTCTTTGAAAATAATGAATAATGCAAGCATACATCCAATAATTTTGCATAGGTAGAAGCAATTCACACACCACAAATGAAGCACCAAATGTAGATTTTTATTGTATTCAGAATTCGACCCTATTACATTGTTTTATATTCCAATAGATAGAGTTCTGATTTACAAACTCTTAATGCCAAAATTAGGGCATCAGAGAGTCTAAATTAATGAAAAAAGATAAAACTAAGACTTTTCTGAAAGGAAACTACTGCTAACTGATACTAAACAACTTGCATGGATTTTAGATCCATTTTACAATCAAGTTGTCCATGCAAGAGGGATCAAATTCATCAAGAAAGAGAGAGAGAAAGAAGATGAGGTTTCTCTGCATGCAACTGGAGTCTTCTTCTTGATCTTGGAATTCTCCCTTGGAATCTTCATCTGGAGTTTTCTCTACAGTGGGAACTATTAGGGGACCCTTAGTCCTTCAAAAATGAACTCCAATTGGGCACTCATCTGATCTGGAGTTAAAACTCCATCCAAAAAAATGATCTCGCTGGAAACACCTAGAATTTCAGACCCTGACCTCTCCTCCGAAAATCTCCAAGTGCCAAAAATTGCTAAGTGTCGGAACTAAAATTGGAGACCCCAAAATTTTGGCCTTTTCGGAGGCTGAAAAGGTCGAAAGGTCAAAATGCCAAAAAACTTGCCTTTGGAAAAATGGCTTATGGATCCTTATGACTTCAAAAAATTTGGACTTTCAAAGTCTAAAAAGGTTATCGTAGTCTGAAGCTCTGAAAATTCCAGCAGAGCCTGAAACTCTGAAAAATCCAGCAAGTTCAGACTGCAAAAAATCTAGCAAGCTTTGAAAAATATAGCAAGTTTGGACTGCAAAAAAATCCAGCAAGTTTAGACTGCAAAAAATCCAGCAAGTCTGAAACTCTAAAAAATCCAGCACTTCAGACTTTCAGACAGCGAAAAATCCAACAAATCTGAAATTGAAAAATCCAGCACTTTGGACTTTTGGACAATGAAAAATCCAGCAAGTTTGAAACTCCAAAAAATCCAGCACTTCAGACTTTCAGACAGTGAAAAATCCAGCCAGTGCAAAAGTCTGAAAAATCTAGCACTTCGGACTTTCGGATAGCAAAAAATCCAGCAAAAGTCTGAACTGTGAAAGTGCAAAAAACCAGCAAAAAAACTCATGACTTGAAAAATGACTAAGTCTGATATGAATTTTTGGTAGGATCCCGAGGTGAGCTTTGCAAAATCTCTTTGCAACTTCTTGGACTTCATCAGAACTGAGAAACTTCATAAATTCAGCTTTCCCTATTGCCTCTCCCAAAACCCGGAAAGGCATGCTTCAAACTTCTGAACTTCTCCAATACCATTCATGATTTTCTTCATATTTTCTCTGAATTAGAACATTTGTTCCAAATATTTGTCCATTTTCACATGCAGCAATCATTCATTTGAGGTGTTTGAATGATGTTTCTTGTGGAATAGATTCAGACCTATGTCTGCGATGGTGATCTCACCGTGCAAATTGCCCACCTTAGTGGGGGATGTGGTATCCTTTGAAATGATACTTCATTGGCAGAGTTGTTGTCTTTTCTAAAATTCTTTTCACTGGTTGGTGTTTTACATCTTTGTATCTTGTATGCAAATGCATTTGTTAGCATCAAGTTATTGAAAACAAGAAACTACTTTAAGTCACCACTCTTACGATGACCCAAATTACAAATTCAGACCAGAAAAACTACCAAACAAAAAAACATTATATACAAAAAGAGGGTCCCCATTAGGCCAAGTGGCCAAAATGGGGCATGTGTTGTGGACCCACAACAAATATCCCAGACAAATGGAGAAATGACCGAGGCATTTCTTTATCAACAAATAACTTCTGGACACTCGTCTTGCAATAAACCAAACCCAAGTACCCCTCATGGAAATATTCTTTTTCTGACTCTCAAAATTGAAGTCTTCTGATGGTATTCCTCCTGTGTGTGCACTTGTGTGTTCATTTCTTTGACATTTTGATGAAGATAACTTAAATGAATATCAGCCAAAACCAACCTTCACAATGTTGACAAGGGCTTCCCGGGAAGAGCTCTGCTGCCAGTCAGGCATCCATAGCCTCAAAAAGTTTCTCCCGAGTCCCAATCTAACCTTTCTCTACTACGAGTTAGGTGTCCATAGCCTCGATAGAGATTGCTAGAGTCACCCTTATCTTTCTTCTAACGATATTTAAAGTAGAGGTATTTGCAGGATTCTCTCTTTGGAACTATTTCTTCTTTCTTGATTGGTGACCGGTTCGGGCCAATGGTGCTTTGAGTATGCTACTTCTTGAATGTCTTCATTTTATGGCCTTTGATAAACCTAGGGGACACTTAGACTATGCTACCTTGGTATAAGATTCTAATCACCGTAGTGACCATTGATTTGAATGATTCATTTTGCTTTCACATTCTTCTCCTTTTTGTCCTCTCTATCCTTACTCTTTTTTTTTTAGTCAGGTTGCAGATAGAGAAGGGTTCTGGGACCTGTGGGTACCCATGTCAACATGTTAGTGCTAGCTCTAACTAACAACCACCCAAGAAACCAATGTTTCCAATGTCATATTTTAATGTATATCTCATGATTTAGGATGATCAACGCTGAACATCACCTTGGTTACCAGAAAGAGTCACCATTTTTTGTCCCCATGTACAGCTTCTTGCAAGATACATATCTTTAGAAATTTTGACTAAGAAATACCTTTGCCTCTAATCGAGGACTAGTTGGGATGGACCACTTGTCAAGAACAGCCCTGACAAAACACAGTGACTCCCTTGACACAACAAACCGAAGCGAGAAAACCAAAAAAGAAGAAAACGAAACCAAGACAAACACCTACCTAAACAAAACTAAAGAAAAATTATACACAAAAGATCTAGAACAAAAATCATTTGAGTTACTGTTTAATTTATTTTCCTCTCCATGCAGTAGCAATAACCCACCTTGTATAGTTCTAAGGAATGCAAACTCATCTTTGTACTCAGAAAAATAAAATTTAGACAAGTTTCGTTCAAATTCTGGGTACCAATTGTACAAAATCAGAAGTTGTGGTAACTCTCCATGATCATGGTTAATCCAAAAACAAGTTTTTTCACCCTCAGCACCATATTCAAATTGGAAATTTTCTAATTGTAAGGGATAATGGAAAGATACAACCTGATTTAGTGAGTTCCCAACCATGGGAGTATACTCACAAAACATGATTTCTTCTTCTGGAGGTCTTAACTTAGGGTACACCACTCCATCCTCATCAAGTATAGGCACACCATATGAATACATAGGAATTAGTGATGTACTATACCTATCATTAAAACAAGGCTCAAAAGGAAAAGCATCAAAACTATGATCCTTGTTATAATCATCATTAGGCCTAAATAATGAATCATCACATTTAACCTTATTAGGACTAATAACTTCACTCATAAACATGATGTTTGAATTGTAAGAATCATTAGTATCATCAATCAAATCATTTTCTCCCTCAATCTTTAAAGAAACATGTTTAAAATTGTTCTTACCTTCTAAGGCAATTTCGCAAGCTAGCATGAAGTCAGGACAACTTACTTCTTGATGTAGATCAAATGGATGAACTCTACATGAATTTGCTACTACAAGGTCTGATATATGCATAGAATGCCCATAAATGGACATTTATTTACTCAAACATGATACCAGATCAAGCACTTTATCTGCCTCACCTGATGATAGAGATGAAGAGTCATCTTGTTTCTCAATTGGTAAGTCCCTCATTCCACATTATTGGCTATGTGTGAGTGTTGCAGACCCTAGGACAACTCTTTGATCATCCTTTTGAACCTCTTGTATCTCCTCTATTTGGGTTTCATCATGACTAGCATTCAAAGAATAAAGTGCATCATCACTCATGATTTTATAAGAAGATACCTCTTTACTTTCACTTGTCATAAAAATGTTTATGAATGTATCTATAATTTCACCCTCTACATCAGATTGAATTTTCTCACCATAGTCCTTGTGTATGTTGATCACTTTAAATTCCTCATCGGGCAAGCAAATATCTTCCAAAGTCTCATGGGTTTGATCACATTCATCTTCCTCCTTCCTTAATTCACTATCCCAATGATCCACTATAGGAATTAATACTTCTTCAATGGTCATCTTTCCTTTCAAAAAGAAGTCCATCTTCCCAAGGAAAACAAAACAATCCACCTCACAATGTTGATTTGTGAGGTGTATCCTACATCCGTCCATCCATGCAAAATCCGATAATGTCATAGCAATACCCAATTCTTGCAACCTCTCATTCAATCTACTTTGCTCAAGTGGAATATCCACCCAACAGAGATTATGAGTATCTTCATCTTCAATTTTTGAACCTTTATCAATCTCAAAAGAGACATCAAAATCACCTTGTAAAGATGTCAAATATTTCTTACTTGTTGATTGTTCATGACCATAATTCTGGGGCAGCACTGAATATGTCTCATCCTCCTGGATTTGTTTGTCATGTCTTGATACCTCATGACTGGTATTTGTAGAAAAATCATTTGGTAACTTGAGTTCTTGATTTCTGTAAACTTTTAGACCCATTTCATCTTCATTTTTGCACCTTTTATCATGCTCATATGGCTGGTCAGCAAGCTCTCCATTTGAATAATCATCATGGATCGATGCATCAAGTATTGGAGTATGACAAGAATATGAAAATATAGTTAAAGGACCATCATTGCAAGATGAAATTCTTGCATCCAAGGTTTTAGTATGAGAATTTTGACTCCAACTCTAATCTTGAAAATGATTGGTCTGATTCTTTCTATTGGCTGATTGCATCATTTGAATATCAAGTGGGCTGTAATTGGTTGCATGGGATGATTGCAGCTGATTTGATGTGTTGACTGGATTGACATAGGGCTGCAATGATTGGCAACCTTCAATCAATTTCATATTGAAGATTCCATCTGGACCATTCGTACCATTAGCAACATCTCATCCATATTGTGCCAAGAAAAGAGCCTTGCTGAATGCATCATGTAAGGTAGTAATCTCACCCAAAGATCTAATTGTACTTGCAAATGAGATATCCAAACACCATAAATAATGTTCCTTTAACCTCAAATCATGCACCATCCTTTTTTAATATTAGAGCCTTTGATACATGAGAAGGGATTGATGATTAAATTGGGCAATAGACTCTTGAGGTGTCCTTACAGAAGCAAAATAGAATACAAAATCTTGTGCACTCACATTGAGATCAAATTGAATTAACAATAAATCCTTTAATTTAACCCATGAGCAAATAGAATTAGATGAAAGACTCACGTACCATTGGAGTGCTACACCTTTGAGAAAATCCTTACATGGTTTGTAGCATTTTACCCATTATTAGGGAAGAACAGAAGAAGCCTATTGTGTTCATGTAAAGGAATCTCATGGAAACATCCTGGTATACACAAAGGACTACCCATTGAAGCTAGATCTCCTCAAGATCCAACCCATTCAAGTGTGCATGTAACCATGAAATCCTTTGAATTTCCCTCCTTCTAACACCACTTATGTTGGCATGATGATGGAGGGTTTGCATACCATCAATTCTCTGATTTCTAATTTTTTTAGACTGATTCTTAATTCGGCCCTCCTTCTAGCACCACTTCTGTTGAGCGTTGTTTTGACACAAGCCAACTTGCTAGGATCTCAAGATTTGATTTCCTCTCTTGAAAGAATAACGGAGTTATTCCCAAGGTTCTCCGAGGTCGGGTCACAACCTTCTTGGTTACTCAGTTGAAGATAAATGTGAATGTTCACGAGGAGGCCTTTGTTGGTACATTCAAGACATCAAATTGCAAAACAATCTTTAGTATTATTTTTGGTATTTTCCATTTTAACATATATGGGTTTTGTAAATAAAATGCAATTTTGTATTTTCCAAGATGTTGAGACTTTCAGAATTGAAAATAGAATTTGAAGAGATTTAAATTAACGAGGAATTTTAAAAAAAAAAGTGTTGAAAATGAAATCCTACGGACATAAGTCGTTGTAAATCCTTCCTTGCAAATTGAATGGTGAAGAGATTTGGAACAAACCCACGAAGCATAAATCAGACCAAGTCACAATTCAATACCCCACGGATGCAAGCGTTTGGAGAGAAGATGAATTCACTCATGCAAGATATTCAAAATCTATCAATTCATGAAGCCACCAATGTGTGCGCACCCACGAGACAGATTTATCGTAAAGCCCAAAGATGATCTCTTCCACGCATTCATCACAGCAAGGTAAATAAACAACAAAATCCAACTAAAAGAAACATGAATCTGAAGCACAATAAACAAGAGGCTCTTTGAAAATAATGAATAATGCAAGCATACATCCAATAATTTTGCATAGGTAGTAGCAATTCACACACCATGAATGAAGCACCAAATGTAGATTTTTATTGTATTCAGAATTCGATCCTATTACATTATTTTTTATTCCAATATATAGAGTTCTAATTTACAAACTCTGAATGCCAAAATTAAGGCATCAGAGAGTCTAAATTAATGAAAAAAACTAAAAATAAGACTTTGCTGAAAGGAAACTACTGCTAACTAATACTAAACAACTTGCATGGATTTTAGATCCATTTACAATCATTTTGTCCATGCAAGGGGGATCAAAGTTGTCAAGAAAGAGAGAGAAAGAAGATGGGGTTTCTCTACATGCAACTAGAGTCTTCTTCTTGATCTTGGAAATCTCCCTTGGAATCTTCATCTGGAGTTTTCTCTGTAGTGGGAACTGATAAAGGACCCTTAGTCCTTCAAAAATGAACTCCAGTTGGGCACCCATTTGATCTAGAGTTCAAACTCCATGCAAAAAAGTGATCTCACTGGAAACGCCCAGAATTTTGGACTCTGACCTCTCCTCCGAAAATCTCCAAGTGCCAAAAATTGCTAAGTGTCGGAACCAAAATTGGAGAACCCAAAATTTTGGCCTTTTCGAAAGGCCGAAATGCCAAAAAACTTGCCTTTGGAAAAATGGTTTATGGATCCTTATGACTCCCAAAATTTTGGACTTTCAAAGTTTGAAAAGGTTATCAGAGTCTGAAACTCTGAAAAGTCCAGCAGAGCCTGAAACTCTGAAAAATCCAGCAAGTTCAGACTTCGTAAAATCCAGCAAGTTTGAAACTCTGAAAAATATAGCAAGTTCGGACTACAAAAAAATCTAGCAAGTTCAGATTGCGAAAAATCTAGCAAGTCCAAATCTCCAAAAAATCCAGCACTTCAAACTTTCAGACAGTGAAAAATCTAGCAAGTCTGAAATTGAAAAATCCAGCACTTCGAACTTTCGGACAGCAAAAAATCTAGCATGTCCAAAACTCTAAAAAATCAGTACTTTGGACTTTCAGACAGCGAAAAATCCAGCAAGTCCAAAACTCTAAAAAATCAAGCACTTCAGACTTTCAGACAGTGAAAAATCTAGCAAAAGTCCAAACTGTGAAAGTGCAAAAAACCAGCAAAAAACCTCATGACTTGAAAAATGGCTAAGTCTGAAATGACTTTTTGGTAGGGTCCTGGGGTGAGCTTTGCAAAATCTCTTTGCAACTTCTTGGACTTCATTAGAACTGAGAAACTTCATAAATTCATCTTTCCCTATTGTCTCTCCCTAAACCCGGAAAGGCGTGCTTCAAACTTCTAAACTTCTCCAATATCATTCATGATTTTCTTCATATTTTCTCTGAATTGGAACATTTTTTGCAAATCTTTGTCTGTTGTCACATGCAACAATCATTCCTTCGAGGTGTTTGAATGATGTTTCCTGTGGAATAGATTCAGACCTATTTTTGTGATGGTGATCTCACTGTGCAAATTGCCCACCTTAGTGGGGGATGTGGTATCCTTTGAAATCATACTTCATTGGCAAATTTGTTGTCTTTTCTGACATTCTTTTCACTGGTTGGGGATTTGACATCTTTGTATCCTGTATGCAAATGCATTTGTTAGCATCATGTTATTGAAAACAAGAAACTACTCTAAGCCACCACTCTTACGATGACCCAAATTACAAATTCAGACCAGAAAAACTACCAAACGACAAAACATTATATACAAAAAAGGGGGTCCCCATTAGGCCAAGTGGCCAAAATGGGGCGTGTGTTGTGGACCCACAACAAGTTCTCTTTTAGGAGCTTACAATATGTCACTTTCTAGGAAACTCACCCTATTAGGAGTGATGGATACCTTACTAGAATTATTTACAGTCCTATTATAGACTACCTTGTTAGAGGATTTAATCCTACTATTACAGTGTTCAACCTAGTAAGGAATTTACAATAAAGTCTTGCTAGAGACTACCCTGTTAAGGGATTTTAACTTGTTAAAACTATTAGGAAAATAACAAGAGTAATTGACTTGTGATGTACTCCTAAATTCTAATAATATCCTTTGATTCTCTTTTCTTTTTCTGAATCTGATCCTGAATCTTCTCTGGAAATGGCTTTGTAATCATTGTCCAAGATCTTACTTGTCAATAATACTATATCTTCTTCTCTCTCACTTAACTCTATCAGTAGCTATCATCTTATATCCTTTTACCTTTGACTATAAACCTAATTAGGGTTTCTATTTCCCTCAAAAATAGCTTTATGAATCTTAACTAACTCATAGAAACTTGAAATCCTTATTGCGTCATCCATAATAAACTTTAAGTTGTTATCTCCAATGTGAAATATTCCTTCAATATTATTTGCCAAAATATACCTTGGATTCATACTCAAATCTATGCACAAATACCTAGGAATTGACTTATTAAACTCTTTAAACAAAGTACTACATTTTTTATATTGTCTAGATTCATTGAATCGTCCACTGTCATAACTGATTTAGCCAAGTAATAAAAACTGTTCAATAACCTTTAGTTTTTCATGTTCATTGAACTGACCAGTTAGTGGTGTCTTCATTTATGCCTTTACCAGTGTGACCTAAGAGGCACGATCACAAATTATAGTATACCTATTGTCTTTACACCTTCTAATATACCGATAGAAAACTTGTCTTCCTTAACCCATTCGTCCTTCACCTATTCTCTTGTTCATCGGTTACCTTTCTGACTTAACTTCTCTTTACTGATTGGTTATTACTATGTACCAGTTGGTCTAACTTCATATACTTACACAAAAATTTCTTACCTATGTAATGGTTTTCCAGCAATGACAACCATACTTCTGTAAGATCATCATCAATGTCATCTATCAACATTTTACAATCAACATTGTCCCCCTTTGGCATTGATGGCAAAAACTTGTGAAAATCTCAAAAGTTTTAAAAAAACTATACTCCATGTCTAACTACATGCTCCTCATGAATCTGTAACTCCCCTTTTGTACCATAGACTATATACTTTGTATACTCTCTCATTTTTTTATCTACTATATATTCTCCCTTTTTTTACAATTAATTCCAAAGACTATGATCAAAAATTATATGTATAAGGGTGTTCATACATTATAGTTTGTCAAATACAATCTTGAAATGTACCTTTGCACTCACAAGAGAATGCTCCCATCCCTCTTTTAGGGTTGGTAAGGCAATATGATGACCATTTAAGCCTAAAGCTAGATCCTCCATACTGTCAATTATACTCATGTCTGGACTACCTATAAGTACTTCATCTTTATTAAGATATGCTTGGATAATTTCCATGTGTGGAGTCTAAAATCCTTGTAATTCCAGCAAAGTCATCCTTATCCTATCCTCTTATGCCTTGAGTTCCATTTCCTTGTGTGTTAATGTTTTCATTTTTGTAGTATAATCCATCATGGAACTATTAAATGGGCCCAATTGGTTGACCAGTGTAGCCAACTTTGTTTCCAACTCTTCCTTCTTTGTCTTAATCTCTACAGTGAAGTTGGTCAAAATTGATATTTTTTAAAGGATTTTTTCAACTTCTAGTAATTATTCCTTGAGTTCCTTGACAATTTAAAACAATGAAACTTTCTCAAGAGCAATCTCCTCCAGTAGTTTCTACATCATCTCCTTTTCCAATCTCTTTTCTGCTCGCTTAATCGTCTCCTCTTCTATGTCATGATCTAAACTAGTAATTGCATCAACTAAGGTTTTGAGTGGATCAATCAAAATTGCTTCTTCATCAAGTTCTACATTAGGAACTAGGTTGACAAGAATAGTAACTACTTTCTTCAGTATTTTCTTCTTGAACTTCTTCTGCTTTATTATATTCTTTTCAACCTTTTTTGCTAGTTTCCTTGAAATAATATATGTTATTTTGGTTTCAAATTTCTAACATCCTTCTCCAGAATTGCATATTCTAGATCATCTTATTCCTCTTCTTCTTCCTCATCTTCTTCTTCATCTTCATCCATTCTCCTTCTCTTCTTCATCTCATTGGTATCCTTAGTGTTAGTTTGTGAAGTAGTAGTGGTGTTATCCTTAGATGTATCAACTCCATCTTTAATGCTTTTCTCACTTGTACCAATTTTACTTGTTTCCTTGTTTGTATCTTTTTCTTGTTCTTGGTCTTGTTGTTTTTCATCTTGTTTTTCTTAATTAGCTTCACCTTGTTTTGTATCCTTTACCTATTCTATTGTATCATTTGGTTGATTTGTGGTCTCAGTCACCTATTATGTTTCCTTACTCTTTTTTGTCTCATCAACCTTGTTTGTTTCAATATCAACTACATCATCATTTATCTCAATAGGGTTTACATCAAGTGGAGACTAAAGTGGAATATCTTCAGCTTCATCTCCAACTATAGGAGAGTTGGTATTTTTAGTGATATCTTCAACCATAACATCATCAACTAAATCGATCATTAGGTCAATATGAGTAACCATATTTGGAATACTACCTAACACATCTCCTATTAACTCTTTCAAAGTAAAATTATCATCTACTTGAGATGCCCCTAATGTGTCTGTTACCTATGGTTGATACATGTTGAATATCATTTTCCATATCACCATTGTTTCTTCTTCAAATTATTTCTCCTTCCCAACTAGTAGCTTTGCAGTCCTATGACCAATACTAAATCTACCTTTATATTTCTCAAGTGCTTCATCTACTTCCTTTATTGTAAAATGTGTCATAGTATAGAGAAGTGTCCTTTCTCTTATTTACTTTTCAGTCTCAACTGTAGACTCTCATATGACATTAATTTCTTCATATAGTTCATCAAGAATATGATTTTTTATTTGACTAGGTGATCTGATGAATTTTTGAAAGTGAAATACAATAGCATCTTCAATATTTTCTTGTCTTCATCAAATAACTTAGAGAATTTAAAGTTGTTGACATTACCTATTATTCCATGTTCTCTTATTGCATTTGTAACTTTATTAGCACACTTAAGGATATTGAATTTTGTCTTTCCAGACTTCCCCATGTCGGTGATTTCCTTTTCTTAATCAATTTTCTCACTGTCTACTTATGTCTTCTTCTTCTTCTTTCTAGGAGAGGCCTTTGTTTGTCCCTAAGTTTTTCTCTTTACATATTTTCTTTTCTTGATAGGTTGAGATGCCTCAGGTGGAAGAGCGTCAAAAGATTTACCTTCATCACTCTTTTCCATACTAGACTCTTCTACTGATAGTAATTCTGGAGTCTTACTTTGAGTATTTTATTTCTTCCTTTTCCTCTTAGCATAAGCATCTGGAATGCTCTTATGTCTCTCACTTTTGGAACTGATACCTTCATCACTTACAAACTTCTCTTCCAACTAGCTCATGATCTTCTTTTCTTTTATTTCTATCCTTGGCTTTCTAAGTTGCGAGGTGATTCTTTCATAAGCCTCCTCAAAATTACCATACCTCTTTGCTTCCTTGTTAACTGGTAGCTTCAATAATGCTTCAATGTTCAAGGTTAATAGTTTTTCATCAGTTTCATATCCCATTTCTAGTATACAGGAAATTTTGGGATCTATCGCTTGAATCTTACAAGTGTCAGTAGTAACTCGAAAACAAATAGTATCTCTATACTTTTCCACAATATGTGGTGGGATTCTATAACTTTTGTGCTTTCTGTCCTGAAAGTCATTAAAGTGTCCCCACATAACATTATTTAGGTTATAACCTAGTTCATCTATGTACTCATTAATTTGGCATAAAGCTAGTCTATTTTTCTTCCATGTTACGACTCCTTTTCCAAGGAAGAAATTTTGAACATAGAAGAACATAAATACAAAAAGTGATCCAAAATTTAGTGATTAATTTTTATCAATTAGAATCCTCTTTAGGTTAGCCAATAGCTATGATCTCACCATCTCAGCTAGGTCATATATGGTTCCTTCCTTTACTATCTAGTAGCCGGCATGAATATCTTTGTAGGGCACACTATTTAATAGCCTTGACTGGTAGACCTTGTAACTGACAATCATTGCTAAAAATCAAACCTCTTGATCTTCAATGTCATATATCATCATTTCTCTATGAAATTTCTTGTACTTAGTGAGCAGTCCAACCATATTCATGGATATTTTCCTTAGGGTACATGGTTCCCTGTCTTCTGAGAAACCTATGATCAAATGAATCAACTCCTTAGTGATCTTGACCGGTTGGTCCAACCATGTGACTTGATTATGAAAATGATTCAAGGCATATCGATTCCAATCCTCCTTAAATATTTCTAGTAAGTCCAAAAATTGTGTCAAACCCTTTGTTTGAAGATGTTTGAACTCTTCCTTAAGTTCTCCACTATTGCACATTTCCAAGTACTCTTTTTGTATATGTTCATTTCCTATCTCAACAATATTGCAATGAACAAACATTCTTACATCTTTATTCAATAGAAAATGAGGTGGAATTAGGGATAGGGCACCAGTTTTGTCAACTTTTGTTGCCTTCAATGGGTGTAGCTTATGTTTTGGTTCCGCTTCCTTTGTTATCTTGATTAATTTAGGTTTAGAAATCCTTGATTTCATAGTGATTCAATAGATATATTTCTTTGCAACTCGAACACACCAAATTCCTTCACAATTGATCACCGCTCTGCTCAATATCTCAAGTAGGGCTTTCAAATTCATAGTTCAAATCTTTGTAAGTGATTAGCTCAAATAGTTCACACAATCAATCATAATATGAAATAATACTCTGCTCCTATAAATGCTCTATGAAATGAAAAGTGAATAGTGAATAGGTTTTCCTATAATTTATTTGCCCAGAAATTTGTCCAATGGCTAGTTGGTACAAAAAATTTAATGCAGCTCATCGATATCACTCTACTAATTACAACTTCCACCAGTTAAATTAAAATGTAGCTTTGTACATAAAAAAATTTCAAATGATAAAATCAGTGATTCATAACAATTCATCTATATGTAATTCATCAAAATTAACATCAATGCATCTCACTATGCGGATATATATACCCCTCATCATTATAAGGGACCACTTAGATATAACAATGAAATTCAGTCCCTAAGCAAAACTTACTTGCTTAGTTTGAGGATGAATCCCCTGAGCTAGAGGATGGTGGTTTACATGTCGATGCATTGGCACCTTCTTTAATTTCTTCCTTCTTCACCCATATCTTTTTCATCTCATTCCTCACTTCTTCAACATTAACAGTCTTTTAACTTTTCTTATCTTCATTGCGTGGTGACCAGTTCCTGTACCTACAATCTCTTTTTGTGAGGAACCTTCTTACAGCAATATGGTGAGAATGCACAAAATCACAGAATATAGAGCAATAGCAGAACTCAGAATGAATCTATTGACCACGGGCCACTTCGAGGGGGTAACCTCCTTTGAGCAAGCTCAATACAATAAATTCGTCGGTGTCCATAAAAGGCCTCAACCTACTCTTATATACTAAGTACGATCTAGAAAAGTAATACTACCTATGCATGTGGGATAATAAAATATACTCATGGGATGACTTACAAAGCATATGCGTCCGACAACACTACACTAACAAAATAAACAAAAGGAACACATAGGTTCCTAACACTTTTTATGTATCCAACCTTATGACAATAAAAACATGCCATACTTGTTGTCCTCCAAGGTCTAGCATTACCTCTAGGATTCATCAATCGACAACTCATAGCCATGTGTCCATAGTTTCCACAAATAGTGCATGTGACATTCAGTTTCCTTCTCTTCTTAGAACACTCACCAGTTTGTCACGTATTCTTGATCTACAATATTCTGCCTTATGTCTAAATTTGTTGCATGTATAACAGTAGCCATTGAAACTTCCTTCAGATGATCTACTACTGGTTCTTAATTTGCGCTCATAAGATTGATGACCATACTTATTGCAATTATAACAACAACCATCAAAATGAGAAGTTCTTGGAATATTCACTGATTTTCTTCTACATACATTAGCAGTGTGTCCAGGCTTTCCACAATTGTAGCAAGTGGGTTTAGTAGGATTCTTACCTTGTGGATTTGTATAAACCTTAGGAATCTCTGATTGTTGTTCAACACCAGACTTGGATGATTCTCCTTTTTCAAATTTGTTTTCACTGCTATATCCTAGGCCACAGGTATCTCTAGGTTGCCTTTGACTCTCTAATTTCTCATCGATCTTCTATAGGATTTGTTCATATTGCGTAAGTTTTATATTTGTCTCTCTCTCAATCTTCAAGTCCTCTTTCAGATGTTCATTATCCTGCCTCAGTGTTTCATTTTTAGCACACATTTGTAAGTTTTCATCACCAACATCACTTAGTTGTTCATTCAATTCATGGGTCTCATGTGTCATCCTTTCAAGTAAAATATCCTTTTCTCTGATTAGATATTAAGAATTATTCATTGCAGTTTCAATATTCCTTTTTGCATCTTCAATAGCTCTTATGTCGCCAAGAACATCACACATCCTTATGGCTTAAATTTCTTGTTCTCTATTTATATTGGTTGCTTATTCAGTCATGATCTTGTTCTTTTCCATTAGATCTTCTATTGCAGCATCAACTTCTTTAGATTTAACACTTCCTTCAAATAATTCATCAATGTTGTCTAGACTTTCTTTCAGTTGTTCAAACAATTCTTTCCTTTTTCCATTGAAGCCTTAAGCTTGTTATAACTCCTTAATCATCTCATTGTCTACCTCCAACTGTCTTTCATACCTATAGCTTTCCATCTCCTCAGATCTACTCCCCAGGTTGTCAAAATTTTCCTCTAGAGAGTCTATGCTCTGATACCAATTGGTGAAAATAATAGGTACTGAGAGGGGGTGAATCAGGACTAATAAAACTTTTAGACTTTTGCATATACCTTTAGACAACATAAAAAAAAAATTCCAAACTATGAAGTATATAACTGTAATTGTAAAGAAAAAGTGCAATGAATGAAATGACAACACATCCACACACATAACACTCATATATTTATCATGGAAACCCTTGGTCAGAGGGAAAAACCATGGTGGGGATGAAACCCATAATCTTCTCACTGCAGTAGAAAAGAGTGTTCTATTAGGAGCTTATAATATGTCACTTTCTAGGTGAATCACCCTATTAGGAGTGACTGATACCTTATTATAAGTATCTACCCCTTAAAAAGAATACAATGCAAAAGCCTTATAGGAAGGCTTGCACAATCTCCAAAGCTAACTAAAAGGTAAATTAATCTCGAACTGATGTAGAACTGAAATCTCTTTGTTCTCTTCTCTAAACTCTAAAAATATCTCAAGGGTAAGATACAATAAAAAATCATTAAAAATAGGAGGTGAAACTACAAGAAAGACGAAGTTAACTGCCTCAAAACCCTATTCAAATCATGTGGACCCCAAAACTAATGTAGAACTAGAAAAGACTCGCCTAGAACTCCTCCAAACCTCTCCATAGTATATCCAACTCATATTCTTCTCAAACTTCCAATTAGATTCTCATAACGCATGCAGTCTTGTTTGAACTTCTCCTCAAGCACATGTGTTTCTATAATTGTATTTTAATTTAATATTTATTGGGTGGTTATAACACATCACCCAACAAACATTAATTACATCACTTATCCAATAAAAGAAAAAATATTATATTTAAAAATTTTTTTGATAAATAAACGGCTAAGCCTTTTTATTAAATAATCAAATTTGTACATCATCCTCCATTCAGTGTGGGAACTGGAGGAAAAGAATGGAGGCAAGAAAAACCTCCAGTATCTCATGGGACTTGCGTCCAACACATTAACTACATAATAGTTAATGAGGCATACCTCATTTTACAACAGAATTTACAAAGCATACCCTTGTTTACATAAACATTTGATGATTTTTTACAATTATTGTTTTACAATTTTCAAAGAGATTACTATAAAGTGACTATAATCCCTTGCATCAAAGTTTGCTTGCCTTCCTGTTAAAATTGAACCTACGCAAAGACTACTCAAACTTCTATACCAACTAAATTGTTAGAATGTTGATCTCAAATAATATTATTGTTTATAAAACATTGAGTTGGGAAGAAGTTTTAATATTATAGTCCTCATATACTACTGAAGAAAATGAAAGGATTTCAACTTTTAACATGAGATTAGAAAAAAAAAATATCAGAACTCTATTGATCCAAAATATTGTAGCGTGATAGTCTCTTATTTGAATATTTCCCTCCCTTTATAGCCAGGTAAGAGACTATCAAGGCTACAGTATCCTGCAATGCTTCCTAAATTTTATTAGTAAATGTAAAGCATATTTAAAGAATATAGGAGATCCCTTAAAACTGTTTCTTTGAATCCAATTTTAAAATATAAACTCTGAGGATAAATAGATATAATAATCTCGTAAACCAAAGTTAAATGTTAGGTTCACGAACACTTACAAGAAAAAAAAATTGTAACTAATGTATTTCTATTTATGTCTATAAACTGGTACTAAATTGTTTTTACTTACATAAACTATTTATCAGAACTTTACTACAAGAAATTGTTTTTATTTACAATAACTTGTTGGATTAACTGAGAGAGGGGGTGAATCAGTGGCCTCAAAAATATTCCAATAAATTAACTGAAAAAACTTCGTACCACAATTATAAGCCTCTAATTATCTTTAGTCCTACAGGATGTATGCCTTTAGATTAGCTTCTCAAATAACTACTACTCGGAGTTCACTGTTAAACCTTATTCTTTATCTTTACCAATTAGTAGTCTATCATTTACCGAAATATAGTAAATAACTTAGTGTTTACCGATCAATCATGTTTTAGTAATGTGTAAAGAAAAACATCAAAGCAATGACTCATAAATACATTTGACACATGATTTTAACGTGAAAACCTTGTTAAGGGAAAAACCACTTGGGACCGATAACCCAAAATTTTCACTCTTTTGAAGTGAGCTCGGTGAAGAGCCGACCCTGTTAAAGGTTACAAACACACTGTTAAGTGTGACCTTGTTAGAGGATTTATCACTAATAGTTAATCACTTGATATCTGGCATATCACTATGCTATCTTCATGAATTAACCTTTTGATACTCCTTGGGATGTATCTCAATATATAAAGGATTGTTAGATCCTGCTCGGTTAAGAGACTTTTTGATCCAATGGTTAAACTGAAATAGTATATAATTTGTTCGTATAAACAACTTAGACTTGTAGATGTTTAGATCTATTGTAAGTTCATAATACCTTTCTAATCAATGTTTCCTTTCACTACCTTTGCTCCACTTCTTTATGCTCGGTGATGTTGTGCTTCTCTGTTGCTCGATGTCTACAGAAATCTTTAGCTCTGTTCTTTAGCTTGATTGATCAGGACTATATGAAGTCTTTCTTCACCAGTATTCTCTTTAGCATCCTCTTTTCTATTCACCCATAATTCATAATGAATTATCTTGTCTCTTTATAGACATGTTTTCACCATTTCTAATTCCTTGACTTTCTTGTTCTTGGCATGATCCACAATTCTCGCCTTTCTTACTTTAAAGCTTTACTTCAGTTTTATCCCATAGATTTCTCTTTGACTACTGGAATAAAATAGCTTTAAAACTCTCGCTTATCTATGGATTTTAACTTTTTGATGAAAAAAATGTTATCCACTAGTTAACTCCATATTTAGCTCTTGTTAGCTAAGTCTTTTGTTGTTTCTGAAGTTTAGTTCTTTTCAATGTTTAACTCTTTGTTAGCTTTAGGCTTGACTTCAGTTTTCCTCGGGCATCTTTGTCCTTCGGGGTTGTTTGTCCATCGGGTAACACTATGGTTCTACTCGTTGGTAATACTTGCTTGGGTTTCTCTATCGGGTATCACTATGACTTTCCTCTCAGGTTTCTCTATCTGTCAGGGTGCACTATCCATCGGTGTTTGTTGTCACTTAGTGCATACTTAACTTTTATGCATTACTGATAGCATAACCTTTATCTCTCTGGTTCTCTAAATTATTTAACACCATATATAACCAATCAGATTATATCAAGTTTACATAAATGACAATGCAATACATTAACTGATTTAATGTCTTGCATTAACTTTATGCAGCTTGGTGATCATCAACTTAACATCTTCAAACATTCAATCAGTTATAGTTCATCAATCTCTCCCTTTGGCATTGATGGAAACACACTACATTACTACTAATACAATATGAAATATATCAGTTGTAGTTCATCAATCTACCAAATTTATTGTTCTATGACCAATACAAATGTCTGGCTCTCGGTAAGCTCATATAGCTTATATTTGTTTCTTGCAGAGTAATTTCTTCAATCTTTATTCCCTTCATTGGATATATGTAGCAACTTCTGATTTTGTCTCTCCCTATGTTGTAGAATCTCTTTTTTTTATGTTGACTCTCCCTTTGACTGTTCCTCTCCCTGATCATCTCTTTTTCCTTTGACAACAATATAGAATACTCTCTTCCCTTAAGTCATCTCTCCCTTAGGATACTTATGATGGATTTTTCATATGGATATAATCTCTCCCTTTTTGGATATTCTCTCCCTTACCAGTTACATCTCTCCCTTTGACAACAATGTCAAAGTTATATCCTTCCTCCTTTTTATAATCTACTCCTTTAATTTCCCTATCCATCAGCAATACAATGACTCTGTTGTTCGGTGCAAATATGTACCTTTATGTGTACTGATGTATCTTTGTATTCCATCTCTTTGCTTGCATCAACATGAATGATCTTTTGATTATGTGTAGGCTGATGCAGCTACCTAGTCAGGTTACTAACCAATAGACAAGGGTCGGACCCCTAGTCTCTTTCTCAGGTACGCAAATGTATATTTAGGAAATGGCTTTGTGAATATGTCAGCTAATTTTTCCTCGGATTAAATATATTCTAGTATCACCTCTTTCTCTTGCACTTGTTCTCTTAAGTAATGATACTTCATTGCAATATGCTTTGTCCTAGCATGAATGAAAGGATTCTTAGAAATTTTTATTGCACTAGTATTATCACAATAGATAATCACTGGTTCAAGAGTTTTTATATTCATACCTTCTAGTAACTGTTTGATCCATGCAATGTTAGAGCAGTTTGCAGTAGCAACCACGTATTCTACTTTTGTAGTAGATTCTGAGATGCATCCTTGCTTCTTTCTTATCCATGTGACAAGTATGTCACTCATGAAGAATGCTCCTCCAGTTTTTCTCTTTCTGTCATCTAAGTTTCCAGCCCAATCAGCATCTGTATAGACTTGAAGCTCAAATTTCCTTCTCTTTTATACCATAATCCATAGTCCTCGGTATTATTTAGATATCTCATAATTCTTTTGACAGCAATCATATGTGATTCTTTGGGATTATCAGAGAATCTTACAACTATTCCAACTGCATGTGCTATATCTAGTCTAGTATGAACAACATACATTAGTTTTCCAATCATTGATCTATATAGGGTCTGATTAGCCTCATTTGACTTATATTCCTTTGTCATCTTACATCCGGTTTCCATAGGTGTTCCAACTGGCTTGGAATCTTCCATCTTGAATATCTTCAACACTTCCTTGATGTATTTGGATTGTGTGATATATATGACTGCATCATGTTGAAGAATCTATAGACCAAGAAAGAATTTTATCTCCCCAAACATCGACATATCAAACTCTTTTCTCATTTCATTAGAAAAAGATTTGCATAACATATCATTATCCCCAAATATGATATCATCAACAAATATTTTAGCAATCAGAATATTATCATCAGTATCTTCTTTTAAATAAATATTTTTGTTTGCACTTGTTTTTACAAATCCTATACTTATGAGATAGGAGTGAAGTCTTTCATACCAGGCTCTAGATGCTTGTTTCAATCCATACAAGGCTTTGTGTAGTCTACAAACTATGTTTCTCTTGTTAGGATCAACAAACCCTTCTGGTTATTCAATGTATACCTCTTCTTCTAGTATTCCATTTAGGAATGCAAATTTGACATCCATTTGATATACCTTGAATCCTTTGAATGCAGCATAAGCAAGAATAATTCTTACTCCTTCTAGTCTAGAAATGGGTACAAAGGTTTCTCCATATTCAATACCTTTCTCTTGTAGATACCCCCTGCATACTAATCTTTATTTGTTTCTTGTGACTTCTCCATTCTCATTCAGCATGTTTCTAAATATCCATTTGGTACCAATGACATTCCTATCATCCGGTCTAGGTACTAATGTCCATGTTATGTTCTTCTCAATTTGTTCTATCTCTTCATTCATAGCACTGACCCATTCTTCATTTTCAAGTTTAGTATTAATATATTTAGGCTCAAAATCACAAATTAAAGATCTAGTGTTAAGTGATGTACTTCTTATTCTCATTCCAGCCTTCTTGTCTTCTATGATCTAGTTTTGTGGATGGTGTCTTCTGATATACTTGGAAAGTATTGGTTTGGCTCTTTGTTCATCATTATAATCATCATCTTGACCTTCATTCTGATCTCCATCGCTCGGAACATCATTTCAAGCAATTCCTGAGTTTTGGTATTTGCAGCCTGATGCTCGGGTGCAATGTTCTGTTGCTCAGGAGTGATACACTATTACTCAGGTAGAGTGTTAGGTTCTTCATTGTAAACAAACTTGATATATTCTTCTGGTTATTTTCTTCTTTCCTCGTCATTTTTCTCTCCATTTTCATCTATTCTGACATTTGCACTCTCAATGATTTTGTTAGAGGACTTGTTAAGACATTTATAAGCCTTGATATTGGTGGAATACCCTAGAAATTTACCTTCTTCACTTTTGGAGTCAAGCTTTCAATTCCTATCATCTTTCAAAATATGACATTGACTTCCAAAAATTCTAAAGTAACTTACATTGGGTGTGTATCCATACCATAGCTCATAGGGTGTCTTTTTGGTGTCTTTCTTCAATTAAACTATGTTCAATGTGTAGACAAAAGTACTGAAAGCTTCCCTCCAGAATGTTTGAGTGATGCTTTTTTTCTCAATCATCAATGTTCTTGCACAATCAACAATGGATCCATTTCTTCTTTCAGCAATCCCATTGTGTTGTGGTGTTCTTGGTGCAGAAACCTATCTTTTAATTCCATGCTCATTGAAAAAGTTAGTGAATTCATCAGAAAAAAATTATCCTCCTCTATCTAATATTAATCATTTTAGTTCCTTACCACTTTGTTTTTCTACAATAGCTTTGTACCACTTAAACATCTTGAATGCTTCTGATTTTTCTTTTAAGAACATAACTATCATCATTCTAGAATAGTCATCAACAAAGAGAATGAAATATCTATCACCATAGTAACTCTTTGTCCTCATTGGTCCACATAGATCAGTATGGACTAATTCTAGAATAGCATTAGATGTATGGGTTTTTCTCTTGAAACAAGACTTTGTCATTTTACCTTTTTAACAATTCTTACACATGATATGCTCGGGTTTTGACATGCTCGGTAAGCCTCTTACTTTCCTTTTATTGCTTATCTTAATCATGTTGTCAAAATTCACATTACATAATATTTTATACCACAACCATATGTATTTGTTTCTATCTATTAAACAAGTGGTGTTAATATCATCAAGATAGAATAGGTTAGCTTTTGCCTATTCACCAGTTCTGATCAACCGTCCTGATTCATTAAAGATCTTTGACTTTTTGTTCTCAAATGCAACTCGATGATCTATGTTATTCAGCTGTGAAACACTCAACGGATTATAGTTAATTCCTTTTACCCAGTATACATTTTCACATCTAATCAGGTTATTTATAATTATAGTTCCTTTACCTTCAACTAGACAAGGTGAGTCATTGCCCATTCTTACTTATCCACCATTATGATACTCAAAAGTTTCAAAATTTTCTTTATCACCAGTCATGTGGTGAGTGCAGCCACTATCTATAATCCAGACTGATCACATTATTTTTTCATTAGTATGCAAAGATCACTTTTGGTAAACATACACCGAAAGACAGTACAAAGAGAAAACTAAAAATACAGATATCAAAGATCACTGAAAACTACTAAGTATAAAGAAAACCGACGACATAGTTTTGTGTGTAAATCAAAAATACAAAGTGGAAAGGCTAAAGAAGAACCCAAAAGTGGAAACTGACGAGAAGGAAAAAGTACAAACTAAGAGAAAATTTAAAGTGAAACCTGAGAGACAGTTCAAGAAAGGAACACCAAGAGACAGTCTAACTGACTTTAGAGCATAACCGACCGACAGAAACCGAAAGTCTGTTGAAGCCCACAAAAAGTGGATCTGACTTCCACGTCAGATAAAATAGTCTTATTCTATTTATAGAGTCTGGATTTTTTAAAAAACCATTTATTTAGGGATAAGAAACATTATTGTAAGTATTTTAATCAGTCTAACTGATTTAAAACACATAGACTAGGAGATCAAGGTCAAGTTGTGAACTTGTGATCTTAGAGTTAATATTGTTTTACGTGAAACTTGATTGGGTCAATCTATCTTATAAATAAATGTTGTATCATTCAATAAAAATGATGTGAGAATGGATGAGAGGATGAATGAATCCCACGAGCACATCTATGGATCAGACTGAAAGTTTCAAGAACCAAAACAGCAAAAGGTGAATTTGGTTATCAAGAACCAAGAACAGAGGCTACTGAGCAACAGAGGTATTATTCAATCACATTAGGTGATATACTTATACATGTAAACTTAAATGGATCTATAATCAAAAATAGGAGATTGCATACACCAGGTCAAAGTGTGATTTGCATACATTCTAACAAGTGAAGCAAAGTGTAAAAATCCTTTCAAGGAAGGTGGATTTAACCATCCAATTGTAAATCTCTTAACTGAGTGCACACTAAACAATGTTGCTAAAGATCTTAACAGAGTAGACTTTAACAGGTCTTCACACATACTCCTAACAAGGTAGATCATCAGAAGTGATCAAATTATAAGCCTTAACCGGCCCCTTCCAATCTGCAGATAGTGAAGAATTTGTGGGTGTCATCCCCACCGCAGTTTTTACTTCCTAACAGGAGTTTTTTGCATTATCATATATTGTGTTATGTGTCAATTACTTTCATGAATGTTTCTATGAATTTTCACATGTTTGATTAAGTTTATGAATTGATAAATCTTACATCAAGATAGCATAAAATAGATGGTTGGATAAACAGTTGATTACCTAAAGGATTAAGGTTAAAAGATACAAAAATTTTAGAGGTACTTATTCACCCCTCCCCTCTAAGTACACGCTTCCCATCAATTCCAACAATTGGTATCAGAGCTTTGTTTCTTATTTGAAAAGCTTAAAGTATTAAGAGAGAAAGATCATACAATGGAGAAGTACAGACTTGACAAGTGTATTGAGAATCAGAAGATACAAATTTATATCTTCTATGAGCAGTATAAAGAAGCTAGAATCAAGATGAGATAGTTGTTAGATGAAAGAAAGATTATGGCATCTCACTGTAATGAAATAGATTACCATGAGGAAGAGATACCAGATTTCTTTGAGTCTTCAGGATCAAATAATACAAGCAAAGCATCAGACACATCAGAAGAGAGCATCAAAAGCCTAAATGAAATCAATCAACATCTAGCTGGATAAGTAAAATCTTTGCAAACCGGTCAAGAGACACAGATGGTAAGAATGATTGATGTCATGAACAGTGCTAGACAAGCTAAGCAAGAAAGAACACTAGTTATTGATGATAGAATGAAGATTGTTGAAAAGCCACAAGAGAAAGAATCTAAAATACAAATATTAACAGAACATCACCATGAGATTAAAAATCAGATTATTCTTATGAGTCAAGAGGCAAACAGAATGAATGTTGAACTCATTGAAATAATAGAATCTATCGGTGAGCTAAGGGAAGAAAATGAAAATCTGAAACAAGAACTCAAAATTCAGCAGCAACATAATGAAATTATCAAGAAAGATCAAGAGAGCAATGAAAGAATGGATGATTTAATTGATGGACAATGAAGAATCAACAACAACACCGGTCTAGGCTATACCGAGAATGGAGAATCACCCAATCAAGCTGATCCAAAGAATGTCTATGCAAATCCAAGACCAAGAAAGCTGACATGCAATCACTGTGGAAAGCAAGGCCACACATCAAATGTATGCAGGAGAAAAATAAAAGGTATTCCTAAATCCACATCTTCATTCATAGGATTTTGTTATAAATGTAACAAGAAAGGACATAAAGCATATGAATGTAAGTCTAAGATGAAACAACCAAAGAAGGAAACCTACATGGACAAATACTATCCTACTTGCAAAATGAATGGGCACACAACTCTTGAATGTTGGAAGAAGAAAAAGCAAGCATGGAAGCCTAAAGGTCAAGAAACTGCCTATCAACTGAAAAGAGTAGGTAACCAGTATGTATGGGATTACAGCACATAGACAAATTGTACAGCATGTGGAAGATTTGGTCACATTGTTGCAAACTATATAAGACAGTGGACAAGAAAGTCTAGAGGCTGGACTAACCCCGAAATGGCATGCTTACACTGTCATAAAGTTGGTCATCTCAAGAAAGACTGTAGAGACTGAATGATAGAGACCAATACATTTCCCAATGGAAAGACCATTGAAGACATCCGGAAGATGAGAGACAAAATGTGGAGAAAAGATTCAAAAATGATGAAGCTGGATCAAGCAATGCAATTGGTGACACCCCATCCAATGAATCTAGTGACATCACCATCCCCACCTAAGCAAAACAAGTATTGAACTACATTACACTAAGTAGTATTTTACATTAGTTCCATAATATATTGATGAAATTCCAAATTAGCATAAGTAAAGATGCATCATGATATTACTTGTTAAAATCTGTGATAACTATTCCATCGGGTAATACATACCGAAATTCATCGGTATACACTCAAAGATGAAACTGCCAACACTTACCGAGAATCGTCGGTTAACATGTAAAAGCAAAGTTGCTAGTATAAACTGAGACTCGTCAGTAATCAAGAAAGTTGAATAAGTTGTGTTTGCAAAACACCGAAACTTGAAGGTAAAAGCAAGAAGTTAGACAACTACCCTGAAGCATTACATTGTCACCAAAGAGAGAAGTTAGTGTTTAACCCGACAACTCTGTCTTCGCACACCGGGGAGTAGTTGAGCATTAATGACTCACTTTTAGGGAAAATTTCTATAAAAGGGTGACAAAAGGGTTTCATTATTCACCAGAAAACAAAGTAGAGTGAAGAAAGCAAAATTTGAGCACATAGTGACAACATCATAGAGCGACTCCAAATCAACCCAGAGAACTCCAAAAAGATCAGTGACCACTACAGAAGTAAACAGTAAGTTCCTACAATAATCGAGAACTTTGTTTTTATGCATTTTCAGAAAGCCCTAAAATGTCTAAAACAATGGCCACGACTTCAAGAACATAAAAATGAAGAACATCAAGAATGATAAGGTTAAACTTACCAAGAATTCTACCTGTGAGGAACCCCACTACAATATTTTCCCTAAGGTTGCATCACAACCCGACAATGCTGGAGCATTCTCGCGAATACCAACTAGGGTTTTGCTCGTCGAAGACGTGCGACCATACATCCACTACAAGATTGCAGAAATTGGTGACTTAGAGGTGGAGAAAGCTTTCAAGAAGCTATGTAATGAGGATAGATCCATAAAAGATGAGCACAAACACATAGAGGTGAAAGGGCTCACAAATTCCCTATTGTTCCCAAAGGTATTCAAGACTGAGTGGATTCAGTTAGTATTGAGCCGAATTCACAACTAAAAGCTATGGCTGGATGAGCCTAAAATGATAACCTGAGATGTTATTCATGTAGTCACCAGCTACCCTGTAACCAATAAGGTAAAGGCATTGAAACACCCACCCAAGGCTGAGATTGAAAAGAACACAGGAGCCAAGTGTGATGGCAGAGGACTCAAGGTATCCACTATCACCGATGATGAACTAAAATTTGGAGTATGTGTCCTAGGCTACAAATTATTTCAAGCTAGCAGGATGAACAACATAGCATCCAGAGTAGTGGATACAACATATAAAATTGTAAAGAAAGGAACTCAGTTGGATCTGTTAGAAATTATACTTAACCAGTTATAAGAAAACCTGAGAACAATCAGAAATGCAAAGACAAATACATGTAAGTTTGGCTCACTTATCATGTGCATTTTATTTTACTTCCAAGAGTCATTTCCATCAGTAGGAGATGTAAAATGGGATACCACAAGACCACTCACCATACAAATTAGCGAATACATAACATCACTGGGAGACAACTTTGAAACAGTTATGGATGAGTAGTTTACTGGATTCAAGGACAGAATGCAGAAAAGAGTAAGGATCCCAGAGAAAATTATTGAGAAATTCAAGAATGATATATGTTTCATGGTTGGCACTGACCACACATACATCAAACCTGTTGTACCAAGGACAACATGGTTACAACCATTAAACTATGAGGTAAACATTGATCAATCATCCAATGCAATCAATGCATTGATAAATGAACCCTTAGATAAAACACAACCAAAGTTTGGTACTTATGAAGAGGCCAAAGAAAGAATCAAAACTGGCTTGGTTGTAAAGAAAATTGACAGGAAGAAAGATAAAATGGTAAATAATTTGAAGAAAATATTATTGGTCATAGAGGAATAAACCGAAGGACAGTCACCCATCGGTGAGGCTGAGAGAGAAAGTGAATTTGAGTCTACAGAGTCAGATACTCCATTACCAACACCAGCTAAGAAGCCAAGAACCATAGCTACCTCAAGGACAAGAAGTCAGACAGCTAAGGACACAATTCCTTCACCCTTGAAGAAAGGTCAAGGACCTACAAGAGGAAACCGACAACACAAAAAGGAGGGCCAACAAAGAGAAGGAAGTTCATTAGAACCAGAGAAGATATTAAGGACAGAACAAGATGAAGGTGTTCAAGAGGAAAAGAACATGATACCTTAAATAGTTGATGAAATATGTGCCTCAATTATCAAAACAGGTAATGAAAATAGTAAGAAGGTCAAGCAATGGTTAATATTGGATCCCTTAGATCAAAATAAAATTGAGGAGGCAATCATTGAAATGATGTGCATATATAAATACCTCCCAATACAAATGGTAGACAAAATGCCCAAAGAACTCCAAGATAGACTATCAGCAAGATGGACTTTTGCCTTGCACTTTGAAAAATAAATCAGGGAAAGAGCCCTAGTATCAGTCATGCCTCCCGAATCCAAAATAGAGGAAGTAAAAGAAATGATGAAGGCTCATTCTAAAAGGTTCTCACTGAAGATGAGAGCCTACCAAGTGCTAAAAGGACATCTACTAGAGTTAGACCAAAAAAGTGAAGCCAAATAGAGGAAAATACTTAACATTCCTAAAAAGGATACAAGTCCCGAGCCACGTAGAGCTCTAATTGAGAATCAGGAAATCAAGAATGATCAAGCTACTGAGAGCACAGAACCAATTATCATCACAAATGTTGAATTGGACAAGGAGGAATTGGAAACCACAGGCAATAAGAACATGGATGTTGCAGATGAGACATGGTTAGACACCACTATGGATAACATTGTGGACAAACAGTCATTGACATCACCGATGATCCAGCAGAAGAAATACAAAAAGATGAAGATGTCATTGTTATCAAGGACAAAACTAATGAAAAGGACACAAAATTTGACACGTCATAGGTGAACATATCAAGCAACATGCAAATATTGATCCAAGCCATCAATATACTTCAATAAAAAGACAAATCACCTGAAAAATATTCAAGCATTCCCAAGGATACAGGGGATGAAGGAGAAAGACAATACCGATGAACAGAATGTCATCGGAGACACACATATTGTAACCGAAACTGACAAGGTTACAGAAGGAGATTTAAAGCAAACACATGGAGACACTACTGAAAAGGATGCACAGACAAAGGAAGATGAAGTACATAAGGATACTGATGAAGGAGAAAAAAGATGACATTCCTGAGGTAACCGAACAAGTTGATATAGATAATGTAAAGGTTGATGCAGAGAAGTCCACTCAAAAATGACAAGCTGACACCGAATCACAACAACAAAAAGAGGAAACACCACAAATCACTTCATCTAGCACAACAGACAAAGCCAAGAAGATGGATATGGTTCTACACTCAAGTGAAACTCATAAGAAGAAGAAGAAGAAGAAGAAGAAGAAGAAGAAGAAGAAGAAGAAGAAGAAGAAGAAGAAGAAGAAGAAGAAGAAGAAGAAATCCTAAAAGAGTAAGTTGGAAGTCACTTTAGATGAGATAATTGAGATACCCAAATGTGACCCAACTACACTAGAATATGAAGCACTTAAATAATATGATGAAATATGCCAAAGGAAGGCACTATAGGAGAAGCTAAGAAAGCAACACTGAGACTCCATGGTACTAGAAACAACTAGGGACATCTTGCATCAGATTGTACCAAATGTTGATGTTGATCAAAATAAACCTATCCTTGATCAACTAGACACTCTCAACGAGGCCATTACAACATAGAACATTGATGCAGAAAAGGAAATTGAGGAGAGAGAAGAGCATAAATATCAGCACAAACTTGTTGAAAAGATCAGCCAAGAAGTGGTAGTAAACAAGGTAAAGCTTTCAGAATTAGTAAGTGAATTAGATCCACTAATTGTTGAAGCTATTTCCTTGATCCAACAATTGAGCACACTTGGAAAATTCACTAAGGAGCATAGTGATAAAATAGAAAAGTTAGATTATGATCTAGCTACTAGTGCTAAAGGCTTAACCACCAAGGACAATGCAATAAAGTTGCATTATGAGAAAATTGTTGAGATAAAAAGGTTAAGACAGGAACTGTGGGAAGAAGAAACACAATTCAAGGAAGAGGTCACCGAGCTCCAAGCTCAACTTCTACCAAATCTAACACTGCTTCAACAACATATTAGTTTTGCAAGACAACTGACAGCCACCCCAGAGATGTCTGTAGCAGACAACATCTACGATATACAA